>JARHVA010003370.1:767500-770000 GCA_037957365.1 Torreya grandis
AGATGTCATTCATCATTTTTTGGAAGATGTTAGGTGTAGTTTTTAACCTGAATGGAAGGACATTCCACTCATACTGACCAAAAGGTGTAATAAATGCAATTTTATATCTATTTGCTTCATGAACCTGAATCTGCCAGAAACCTGATTTCAAATCAAACTTATTGTAAATTTTACTCCCAGTTAATCTATTCAAAATCTCATCTTTGGAGGGAATAGGATGTTGGACAGGAATCACATACTTATTAAGAGGAATATAATTAATAATTAATCTTTTCTTTCCTCTTACCTGTTCACTTCTCTTATTCACATAGAAGGCTTCACAACCCCATGGACTGTGAGAATCTCTAATCAAACCTTGAGCTTTCAATTCCTGTATCTCATTAAAACATTCTTCCCTAAGTGAAGGAGACATACTAGAATGTTGTGCTTTGAACTTCGGTTCGACTGGTTTTCCATTCTAATCTATAATCATTTTCAACTCAATTCTACAAATATGAACTTTCCTATGCTGAAAAGCTAAAGGATTTTCTGAACAACAATCCTTTATAATCTTTGCGAGCACAGGCTCTATCTCTACTTGACAGAAATTAATCTTCTGATGGATCCAGGTAGTATCTACAGCGTTTTTAGCTTTAGCTTGTAGGGGAACCTTACATTCATACCTTTCTTTTTTGTACAAAGAATATTTCTCTACTAATACTACTTCATGCTACTAGATTGTAATTGGATACAAACAAAATAGATTATCAGATCCAAGTATGAGATCAAACATGGGCATTTCATGGTGTATAACTTTCAGACGAAATACCGTATTCTTGAACAGAACAGGAATATGAGCGTAAAATTTTGAAATGATAGTCTTAGCATTGAATGTAAGACTCACAAAATTTGGGATCCACTTATCTTCTGGAATTGCATGATACCTTACCAAAGAGGCATCAGCACCTGTATCAAGCAGTGCATCTAAACTATAGGTTTTAAAACCTGGAAACTTAATCTGTAATTCACATACTGGATTAGTAGCAATATGGACTGAAATTTGATTTATATGATTACTACTATCCATCATATGAGTAGCTTCAACTTGTTCAGCTACTTGAGCTAATTCAGATTTAAATGCAGCTTCTTCTTCATCATCTTCAGCTTCTTCTCTCATTAAGGCTTCTAATTCAGTTTGAGCCTTTTTAAGGAATGCTTGTAGAGTAGCAATGTGTTTAGTACGCCATTGCCTTCTCTCAGCATTTGCAGGATTAGCAAACAAATTAGTTTCTATTTATTTTCCTTTTTGTTTACTAAATTGCTGCTGAAGCGTATTTTTCTGCTGGTGTATCTATTCAAGCTGACTCATATATCTTTTTTCTATTTTCATAATCTATTGTTCTAAAAACATTTTCTCAAAAAACATATATACAGGTAGACTGTCATACTTATCCTTTAAACACTGTAATTGTTGTGACAGACTTAAACTATCTAAAAACTGACTAGACTGCATATTAATTTGAAAACCAATTTCTGAATCAAAATCTGATGATTCTGTATCAGAACTATATTCTTCCTAAACCATATTTATTTCAAACTCATATTCATATTCTATGTCTGACTCAAATTCAGCATCATTTTTAGTAATATATACATATTCATCTTCATTTATCTGATGACTTTCTAAGAAATTAACTTTCTTAGATTTTTCTGATTTCTATGGACACTTATTGGCATAGTGATTTCCTTGACAAAGGAAACACTTAACAGGCTATATCTGATATCCATATTTTCTTTTTCTAAAAATCTTTTTCTTTTGAAAAGGCATTCTGGCTTTGTTTTTGAACCAATGTTTCTTTGGTTTTAATTTTCTCTATCCGGGTGGACTACAGGTACATTTATCTAGTTGTTTCTTCCTTCTAGATTTTCTATACTGATACACATCTGTACAACCGAAGCTATCATGGATAGAATTGCAAAACTTCACACCAAGTTGTTTATGGAATCTCATAGTTTCCTTATGAGTTCTCCTTTCATCACATAGCTTTTGATTAACTCTATTAATATACTGATTAATTCTACCAAATGAAAATGTAGAATATTGATCTCCCATAGCAGCTTTATATTTATCTAAAAAGTACTGGGGAAATGATTCCACATATCGGACCTTGAAGGCAGGATTGAACATTTCTCCAGAAGCATAGAGGAGATTTTCCATATAACACATGTATTCTTTTAGTCTACTCATATCACACAACTGAGCACATAAAAATTTAGATCTATTTGTTTCTCTTTCATCATCAATAGTACCCACGAACTCAGCATAGATGGCTTGACAAAGACAAGGACTAGGCTCTGCATGATTAATGATATTGGTCTTGTAGGTAGTATTACCAGCATCCCACCAGTCTTTAATGTTTCCAATAAAACCATTGACTATCTATTGTACAACTATTTTGGGATCTCTCTTAAGACCATACATCTGAACACTAGCCCATGCAAGCATAGCTTGACACATCTC
>JARHVA010003370.1:775000-795000 GCA_037957365.1 Torreya grandis
TATTTTTAACATAGTTATAATCTTCAATTACATTCACTTGTAACTATGTTTACATAGACATACAATTTTTATTCAAATAATATATATTCTATGTTTCGAATTTCTCACATGTATACAATCTTCACTCTATGATTTATCATAAATATAAATTATTCACAACAATATTGGATATGTATTTTTATTTTCAATGAGTAATTTCATTCTATAATTTCTTACAATATACAACTTACAACATTCTAATAATATTATTTCTTCCAACGCTCAAAACATTTATAATAGTGTTACATAAATTTATAGTTAAATAAGACACAACATTATAATTTTATTTTTTAATATCGACAAAAATAATTATATAAATATCAACACATCACAACATTATGGAAACACGACAATTTTTTGCATTTATAGCAAGCAACACAAAAAATTGGCAACTATGCAAGAAGGAAAGTTGCTAACCTCCTAGCCTTATAACATCATCATATGTTCCAAGCCCTAGTCATACCCCATGCCCAAGAGGTGAGCCCCACACATTAAAATAGTCATGGCTAACAATAGAAAATAAACAAGCCACTAAGGCTTTCAATAGTCAAACAATCATTGAATATATACAT
Source organism: Torreya grandis (assembly GCA_037957365.1). Lineage (NCBI taxonomy): Eukaryota > Viridiplantae > Streptophyta > Pinopsida > Cupressales > Taxaceae > Torreya > Torreya grandis. The sequence goes on from JARHVA010003370.1 coordinate 775,612, forward strand.
GGGACCTAGGTAGTTGATAAAATAAGGGCACATCAACATTAATAAGGTAAAGATACTTATATTGTTCATAGTATTCAAAACCTCTATAACTAAAGAGGAAGGAAAGTGAGTAAGTAGTCCTAAGACCCAAAGCTTCACCTTTAACTAATACTCAATAATTTTTTCATTGAAACCATGTATGAAAGGGGAAACAACATGCAACCCTTAGGTCCTAAATTCCACTTAAAGAAAATGAATATGGAAAGGAAGCTAATATGAAACCATTATATCCACAAGTTTCCTTTTAAAATTTTAATAATTCTATGCCATTTTACCTAATGTACATCTATATGATATGTACTCAACAACACATATCCATGCTTCCACACACAATAAAAAATAAAAAAATAAATGCCCACACACTAATGAGGTGAAAATGTTTGGATTTCATGCACTTTAAAAACAGTGTATCCAGACATATCTTACACAAAATAAGTTCTCAAATCATCCAATTAAGCTTTTTTCTTTCCTTATTCAGTTTAAAATAAGTTTACAAGAAAAACATAGTCAAGGGTTTCACTCATCATATTCACATCAACCAAATATCAAAGTAGTACAAGATTCAATTGAATGAATAACCATATTAACAACGATTTCAAAATGTTTTGTGTAGTAGAGTACAAAAGGAATCTTGTAGAAGGAAAGAAAGGTTTTAAACTAGATAAAGGATTAACATTCTTGATCTTGAGAATGAATCTTAATCTTGATAGTAATTCCAAATATTGAATTTCAGTCATTTATTTATACCTAACCTATTTTTAATACCCCTTCATCATTTATTTATTCTAATTATTCATGTGCAACTTACCAAAAGTGTCGAGTATAAGAAACAAATCTAACACTCTTATTCTTGAGGCATCCACCTTCCCTGAAACTTTTTTAGGCCTGCCATATCTAAGACATTTTTTTACCCTTCAATGACCATTATTTTTTCTTATCCATAAGTAAGTAACTAAATATCTAAAGTTATCTTCTATTTTCCCAATACCTAAAACATTGAACCTACCCCCACCTTCTTTTATCATTTCAAGGTTTTTATTGTTTCATAAAATTAAGAGAGTAACAATTTCCATGTAACTCAATATCCCTTTTTAATATTTAAGTTTTTTGGATTAAGTGATAGATAAAGAGCTATCTCAAACTCCAGATTATCTAATGTAGTCTCCACCTTGCATTTACCTTAAAAAATATATAGACCAGTACATGTTCATAATTCCATTTACTTCAAATTTTATTCTCTATCTCATATTTATTCACTATCACATGTTAATAATTTAAATTTAATAATTTATTATTCAATAAAATTTATTTCATTCACTACATCATATATTACCTTACCATAACTTTATACTCTATTGACAAAAGAATTGATAGCATATGACATCTAATCACTCTCAATCTATAATCCACTACCACAACACTATGCAAACCACAACCATGCATCTTAAGAGAAACCCATCTAGATTCTTCCATGTCACTCCACTTTAAATGAAGAGGTATTTATAGGATAGGAGCTTAATAGTTATCCTTTGGTTCTTATCCAAGTCAAGGGGATAATTCACATTTTAAAAGTAGTAAATAATGTCTTTATACCAAAGAGATATGCTAATTATACTAAAAAAATCATCACCATGAAAAACAATAGTGTTTACCTCAATGGCTTATAAATTTGTCCCTTTCATGAGATTATATAGATCCATCCCTCTTACTATCTTGGTGCTCTTAATATCCATGTCATACTCTTCAAACTTGTTAACCCACTTGCATCTCTAGCTTGATACTTTAATATGCATCAGGATGTCCTTGACCATTGGATGAGGGATGCATGCAACAATCTTGGAGCTCAGAATATAAGGTTTGGATTTTTTAAAATCCTTCAAGAGAGTGAAATATTGTTATTTCATAATAGTGTAATTAATTTTAGATGCTTGCATAACTTTACTAAATAAAGCTATAGGCTACTTGTGATCATCATCATTATTTTTCAATAAGACAATATCTAAGATATTATGTGATATAAAAGATAATATACAGAATGCTTTAGTGTAATAAGGACTATCTAAGATAGGGGAAAATTTCAAGGCTCCTTTAATATCATTTATTACTTGCATGGATTCCTCCTCCCACTTGATGGTTTGGTGTTTCTTCAACATATATGTAATAGGTAGAGTGATCTCTGCAATATTAGACACAAACCATCTTATAAAGTTGATTTGTCTAAAGAAGAATTGAACTCCCTTCTTAGACTGTGGGATAGTCATTTTTTCAATATCTTCCACTCTTTCTAGATCAATCATGACAACATCCTCAGACACTATATATCCCAATAAATTAGCCTTTTGTACTCCAAAGTGACACTTCTTAGGATTAAGTAAAATTTTGAACTCTGTACATCTAATGAAAAATTTCTCTAATGATCCAAATGCTCTTTTATATTATTATAGTAAATAATAATATCATCATAGTACATAAACAATAAATTTTTAAATACCCATGTAAATTTAACATCCATAGCTCACTGAAACATTACATCATTATTCATTAACCTGAATAACATCATCATATAAACATATGTGCCCCAATGAATTTTAAATGCAGTCTTGGGTCTCTCAGATTCCTTTAGTATAACTTGGCTATACCCTAAGAAACCATATAAAGTTGACAACATATCTGATCCTATAACACTCTATAGTAAGGCATCCATATTGGGCAAGGGGTAATTATCTTTCAGAGAATCTTTATTCAAATTTTATAAATCCACACACAAGTGTATGTCACCATTTTAATTTCTCATAGGTACTAATTTTACCACCCATGATGAGTACCTAATGGGATTAATAAGTCCACTATTTCTTAGCTTCTTTAACTGATCCCATATCTTGTTGGCCAAGATGGGATTAATAGGTCTTTCCTTCTGCCTGAAAGGAGTGTTATCAAGTTACAATGGGATAACATGTTGAAATAAATCTTCCATGTATGCTTTCAATTTATAACAAGACCAAACCAAGCAATCATGATATTTCTTTAATGGCTACATATAATCTTGCTTTTTATTGCACTTAAGTGATTACCTAGCTAGACCTTTCTTGGATATTCATGAGAGCCCAAATTGAATTCAATCACATATTTTAAGATAAATAAGTCCCAATTTTTTCTTTCATCTGATCCATCAACTTATGCTTCTAAGCTCCTAATCCTTTACGGATAGTGTGTGTCTTTAATTGAATGACACCCTTCTAAAATAAGCCTTCCTTCCCATTATAGGTCTGAACCATGGATTCTAAACCTATAAGTTAGTCTTGAAAAACTTCATAATTTAGAAACCTTCTAGTCTATTCATCATCATCAAAAACTTGAAAATGATGGATATTTTCTAGGATTGAAGGTCTAACCAACACCTCCACTTGATATTGACCTTAAGGGTTCATATTTTAAATTCTAAACTAAGCAACTAACCCTACATGTCTATCAACTTCCTCATTGAAACTTCTTTCATGATAATAAATGTTAAATGAATCAAATAACTCTATCAAATCACTTACATCATTTCTATATTATTTCAACATTATTTTTTGGTGACATAAGAATATGAATTACCCAATCATGATTTTTAAATTTTTAAGATCAATGATGATTAAGAAATATGATGGATAAATTCCTTCAATTGAGGGCAAGCAAATACTAATTAATGCAATAGTTGCGTAAGAGAAAGAGTATAATCTAAGAAGTAGGAAATAAGGTGATAATCTTTAAGAGACTACTCTTAAAAATCCAAGGGTAGGGGATGTAAATAAAGAAGGTAAAATGACTAAAACAATCCCTATTCTTTCCAAGCCAACACCTACTTCCCAAGCTACCAAACAAAGAGGTGCTTTAACCAAGAATAGAGTACCTTTATTGTCTAGTATTACTAAAATTATAAATGATGTTAGATGAAATCCCCCATTTAAAAATTTAATTAGGAATGCTAATTCATCCCATCCTATTTCACCTATGACTTTGAATGATTGTATACCAATTGAAGCTATTGTCAGGCTTTCTTCAAATATTACCCTCCCTTAGTAAAACATGTTATATGGCTCAAATCTTGATCTAAATAAAAATCATTGTGCCCCTTGGTAAGTTACTGTAAATACCTAAACACAAGTAGAGGGTATTGGAGTATTTTGAATTTAATGAGAATGCAACTACAAATGACATGAATCCACCCCAAAAACTCTTATAACATGATGATAAATTAGACGAGGTTATAGAACCTACCCCGGAGGTTTATTTGGGGACTAAATTAATAGAGAGTTAGTTGGATGTGGATCTATTTTACATAACCCTATTAAACAGTGGATTAATTATTCAAAATTTTATGGTTGATTTCATATCTTCTTGCAATGTGATGACCCTAGGTCTCTTTAATGAGCTTTGAATAAATATCAAATATGGCTTTGATAAGTGTTATGCCATGGACACTTGAGAGGTGCATGTTGTTGGACAAGTAAAAGGATTAGTAGTATAGTTAGTTTTGCATCTAGGTAAGTTTCTAAATATGGATGTGTTAGTTTTGGATTGTATTCCCAAGTGGGGAATGTTGTTGTCATGAAAATGGGCTACTAAATGGGTGGTCATTTGAAAATGGATCTTTATTATACCACCATTATTTTTAGGGTAAAATGGTCAAACTTCATAGATATCCTAAGATGTTTCATGTACTTGAAGATCTAAAAAGAGATCTAAATGAGGTGTTGTATATTGATGAGGAGCTGGGTAGGTTTATTGAGAATATTTATTGTGTTGAACAACTTGCTAGTCTTGATGTTGGGTTTGATGATGAAAGTAGTGAAGTTTAGAAAATGTTTTTTGATGGGGCTTACTCCAATCTTGGAAATGGATCTAGGGTTGTATTTTATGCCCCTAAGAATAAATATTTGAATTTTTATTTCAAGCTTTCCTTTAAGTGAATGAAAAATACTATTGATTATGAGGCACTCTTGTTTGGTGTGAGAATTTCTCATGAATATGGAATCAAAAGCTTGATTATAAAGAGTGATTCTAAGTTAGTGGTTAAGAAGGTCCATAATGTTTATGCCACCATAAATAAATATTAAAACCATATATGAATGTTGTATGAGACTTACTAGAGTTATTTGATGCTTTGAACATTTGTTATCATGATAAAAGTCTCAACAAAGAAGCTAACAAACTTATAGCATTGGGTGCTTAGTTTGAAATTGATAATATCAACCCTCACTATCAGTATTATGTAGACGTACTTGTTAGGTATTCAGTCCTAGACAAAATCCATCATTGACAACATTTTGATGATGATGAATAGATTAGAAGGTTTATCAAGTATGAAGCATATTTCAAGATCAGCTTATAGACTTCGAATCCATGGTTAAAAATTATGATGGGAAAGAAATGTTTTTTAGGAAAGACATCATTGAGATGAAGATGAATACTATATCAAGAGGATTGGTTATTTTAGAGGCATCTTTTGATGGAGCTAGTAGAATCAAAACAAGAGATTCATTTATCTCCAAAGATGTGACTGAGTATAATTTGGGTTCTCATAGGAATCTAAGGAAAGTTTGGTCAAATACTTGCCTAATTGTTGTAGAGAAACAAGACTATGTGTAACAGTTGAAAAAGTACCAAGATTGTTTGGCTTGGTCTTATTCTAAATTTAAAGTGTATAGAGAATATTTATTTCAACATGTCATCCCATTGCAACCTTATAGCAAGCCTTTCAGGTAGAAACAAAGACCTATTAAACCAATCTTGGCCACCAAGATATATGACAGTTAAATAAGATAATGGATGGTGGGATTATTCATCCCAAATAAGAGATTCAGTTATCTCCAAAGATGTGACTGAGTATAAATTGGGTTCTCATCAGAATCTAAGGAAAGTTGGGTCAAGTACTTGCCTAATTGTAATAGAGAAACAAGCCTATGTGCAATAGTTGAAAAAGTACCCAGATTGTTTGGCTTGGTCTTATTCTAAATTTAAAGTGTATATAAAATATTTATTTCAACATGTCATCCCATTACAACCTGATAGCAAGCCTTTCAGGTAGAAATAAAGACATATTAACCCCATCTTGGCCACCAATATATATGACGAGTTAAATAAGATAATGGATGGTGGGATTATTCATCCCATTAGGTATTCGTCATGGGTGGTGAACTTTGTCCCTATAAGAAATAAGAATGGTGACATATACTTGTGTGTGGATTTTTGAAATTTAAGTAAAGCTTCTTTGAAAGATAATTACCCGTTGAATAATATGGATTACCTAGTATAAAGTGTTACGAGGTCAAAAATATTATCCACATTATATGGTTTCCCAAGGTATAACCAAGTTGTGGTAAATTAATCTAAGAGACATAAGACCACATTTATAATGCCCTGGGGCACTATGTCTACATGAGAATGCCTTTCAGGTTAATGTATGTTGGTGCAACATGTCAATGAGCTATGGATGTTATATTTTTAAGTGTAATTAACAAGTTTATATATTATATATGTATCAATATTACATTATGGTGTACTCAAATAATATAAATGAACATTCAAAGCATCTAGATAAGGTATTCCTTAGATATAGGGAATTTGGTATTTCCCTTAATCCTAAGAAATGTCATTTCAAAATACAAGAGGCCAAATTGCTAAGTCATTTATTGTATAAGGATGTTGTCATGATAGATCTAGAGAGAGTTAAATCCATTGAAAAAGTGCCATTCCTACAATCCAAGAATGGAATTTAATCCTTCTTTGGGAAAATCAACTTCATCAAAAATTTTGTGTCTAATTTTGTAGAGATCACTCTACCCATTAATTCCATGTTGAATAAAGACAATAACATCAAGTGGGATGAGAAGCTTGTGCATATATTCAGTGACATCAAAGGAGCCTTAAAATCTAATTGTATCCTAGCCAGTCCTAATTGCACTAAAGAATTTTAGATATTCTCTTTTGCATCCGAAATCACTATTATTGTTGTCATATTGCAAAAGAATGATGATGGTCATGAAAATCCTATAGATTTATTAAGTAAAGATATGAAATTTTTTGAACTAAGCTACACTATCATGTAAAATAAATCTTTTACCCTCTTGAAGGCTATTAATACATTCAAGCCTTACATTCAGAGTTCAAAGATTACTGAATACATCCTGCATACAATGGTTAAGGACATCTTGACTTAGATTGAAGCATTAATTAAGAGACGTAGGTGGGTCAACAAGTTGAAAGAGTAAGACATGGATGTCCATACCACTAAGTTAGTGAGAAGTATGGGTCTAGCCAAGATCATGGCTGAGATAAATTTATAAGCCGTTGAGGTAAACATTTCTATTTTCAATGTTGATGATTCTTTAAATAGAGTTAGCATACATCCATGGTATAAAGATGTTGTTTATAAATTGAAAAATATTAATTGTCCCCCTACTCTAGATAAGAATCAAGGTAAAAATATTAAACTTGTTCCCCAAAAGTATCTCTAGATTCAAAATGGTTGGCATCAAAGAATCTAGATGGGGTTATCTTAAGATACATCATAGAGGATGAAAGTGATAATTTAATTGAATACTTTCACAATGGAGCACTTGGTTGTCACTTTGCACCTAAAGTCATAGGTATTAAGATTTTGAGAGTTGGTTATTAGTGGATGTCACTATTCAAGGATGTTACACAAAAAAGTTATAAAGTATGAGAAATGTTAACACTTTACTAGAAGAATAAAATATTCTGGTTCTCTCCCCTTACAACTTGTAAAGATTGAAGTCCGATTTAGACAATGGGCAATGGAATTTATTGGGGACATCATTGATTCATTAAGCACTAGACACAGGTCGATATTGGTTTCAACTTATTGCTTCATGAAATGGGTTGAGGTGGTCCTTACAAAAAAAGCTACACACTAGGTGAAAATAGACTTTTTGTTGGATCACATTTCTTGTAGATTTGGTGTACTAATTAAATTAATTATTGATGACATTTTATTTATTGCTAAACTTTTTTTGGAATTATGCTAAGAGTATAAGATCACATTGACTGGGCAAGAAAAATGTAGTAATAAGAACTTGCTCAAAATCATTAGGGCATTGGAAGACAATAAGAAGAAGTGGGGTGAATAACTAATGTTTGCCTTTTAGGATGATAGGATTACACCTAAGAGAGCTATAGGTAAAATCTATTTTGAGATGATTTATGGAGTTCAAGCTATTTTGCCTATGAATTTTTAGTTTTCAACCTATCAATTCATGTAAAAACTAGAATAATATGAATAAACTAATCACTATGAAATTAAAATGAACTAGATTATTGAGCTTGATGAAACTAGAAGACAAACTCATGAGATACACCTCAAGATCAAGGAAAGACTCAAGAGAATATTTGATTTAAAGGTTACTCCAAGAGTTTTTTAGGTAGGTGACCTAGTTTTACTTTGGGACAACAGACATGAAGAGAGAGGCAAGCATGGAAAATTTGATGCCTTATGGATGGGCCCCTATTTCATTGACTACAAAATTAGGGAACACACTTTCTTCTTGAGATTCTTAGATGGTAAGATACTGGATTTTCTAGTTAATGGGAAACATCTTAAACATTTCCATGACTAAGTCCATCTTCTTCATTATTAATGTATAGTGTATAATTCCATTATTTTATTACCCCTCTCTATTAAGCCTTATTTTTATAGTTCTTTTTGTTTTTTTAATCATGTGTTCACTTTTAGATCCTCCTGATTTGTTTTTATTAATCTACCTTAGCCCTCATTCTATTAAGCTCTCATGGGTGTTTGTTATGAAATTTCCAAAGTATTAACGTTATGGCCTAAGGTATTAGTACTTAGTATTGTTTTTTGGTGTTGTTTGCACACCTGTAGGGGGTGTGTATCCCTAGGTGAGAGTGAGTGTTAGCGCCCAATCTCGTAATAAGAAATTTGTGCCCTATTTTTGAGATATTAGTGCCTAAATATATATTTTTTGCCCATAATCCACAAACATGTACCTGAAATGAAATTATGATTACGCAATCAAGTTATGTAAACCTTGAGAAACCTGATCTTATCTAACATCTAATGTTTTCATGTTCTATAATGATTTTTATTGAAAGGTTCATGGTGGTTCAAAAGGGTCAACAAAAGAAATTGATGAAAAATTAAGTCACTTTTGTAAACTTGTAAGTTACATATGAGTATCCAAAACATGCCATATGTTTGCCATGATCAGTAATGAAGTTTTGTGCAATCGTCATACCCATGTGGCACCAAAATAGGGAGCTATCTAGAAAAGTTTAAATATACATGCTATCAATAATGAAATACATTCCAATTACTCCATTGTCTACATGTAAAGTTTAAAGAAACCACTTAAGCATTCAAAAATTCATGTAAATGGTCAAAGGGACACGAAATTTTAAAATGATGGAGACTTAAAGGTCGAATGCAAATTTGCAATTTGTAACTTGTAAATTGCATGATAAGTGTAAATGTCCATAGGATTTTGAAGTGGAAAAATAATATAAAAAATCAAGTTTGTGACTTACAAATGGAAAAAGCCATTAGAAAATTTTCCACCTACAAAATAATTAAATGCCAATCCATGTGGAGATTTATGGTTGGGTTTAGCATAAGGAGTGATTGGAAGGTTGAAATAAAGAGCTTATGTCATAATTAATTTCTACATGGAAAGTCAAAGGGGTATAGAAATTTTAAATCAACAGATATTTTAGAAAAAATTATAGTTTTCCATGTTGTAGAATACAATTTGTAATCTAAGTTCACAGGTCCATGGAACTATTTGACAAAATAACAACTCACATAATGCACTTATTAAAATTATAAGTTACAATTTATATTCTAAACTCTAAAATCTATAGGATGAAGAGGCGTGGGCCCACATAGAGTCATGATGAGCTTGACCAGTGGGAGTTTCAAGACAAAAAATCAATTATTCAATTACAACTTGTAAATTGTAAACTACATTGAAATATTCCAAACACATAGCATATAGCCAAGAAAAATATGGTAGAGATGTGGGTGGATAATGCAAATCAATGAATGGTAATCCAACATCAGCATGAAGGTCCACATGGGGGTTCTCATTTCCCATGTTGAGGTAAATGTGTGGGTAAATAAGTATTTTAGAAAATCAATGTTTTAAAACAAATAGAGTGTCAACATGGGATGGTGTTTGACCATGTGGAAGATAGGCAAAGTTTTTGAGAAGGAAAATAAATTTTCAATGTGTAAATTTCACTTTGCAATCCACATCCCTAAACCCAGAATAAAGAGCAATTCAATGTGGAAAAAGGATAGTTAGTGGAGTTTTTGATGGCAAGTGAAACTTTTCATATTGAAAAGTTGCAATATGATTCTTAGGTTTTGAATCATATAGACTTCCACAGTTGAATTTCACAATAAATTTTTTTTTTCAAATGTCTAAATTATGGTTCGAGCTCTAAAACCCATCAACAAAGCAAAAGGGCACAAGGTTCAAAAAGTCTATTGGAGGCATGAATAATTACACATTCCTCTATAGGATAAGTGGCACTAGAGGATATATATGTTACTTTACATGTTTGATTATTCTAAAAGGAGTATGCTACTAGTAAGAAGAGTGATTTGAACGATTGAGATTTTTGAAGGTGAAAAGAAGAATTTTTTTATCGTTCAACATCATGTAAATATAGAGGAATTATTTATGCCTTCCTCCATCATGTAGCTAATAACAATGTTTATTTAAGGCATCCCTATTTTCTTAAATTTCCTTTGATGATTCCTAAAAAAAAGACATGTTAGGCACAACGTGGAATGAACCTTGTAGATCATGATGTTGGTTTTTGAAGTGAGGCCATGAGTTCCTCTATCCATTAAGATATTAGAGGCGAAATTATGGGAAAAAGACCCTTGTATTTGAAGACTTAATTTGGAATGAATGGATTTAGAGGGGTTGATGTTTCCATGCATCTGAGGGGTGGTTATGATGTCATATAAATCATTAGAATAAAATAAGGAAATCACTCTATAATTGGAAAATGATTCATTAGTATAAAGGTAGAATCACAATGCATTTATCATCTTCAAATGCTCCACTATTTGTTCTTTAGTTTTATTTTAATTCCCTTTAGAATGACATGAAATTAACTACCCTTAGAAAAGAATATAATTCAAATTTTCCTTACTTTTATAGTCTAATTATTTAGGGGAAGTGAAAATGGATATTAAATATGTTACAAAAATTGAATGTGCTCTAGTAAGTTCTCTATGAAGGGATCTTGTTTATATATATATTTATATTTTCATAAGTAGGGAAATACATATTTATATTTTCACTGGTGAATGGTTTGGATTCAAATACATTGTTTAAAAAAATAGATATTTATGATGAGACATTAGACAGAGACTAGGGCCTTCCAATGTATTCATCAAACAATGGTATATGGATATTGGGTGACAAATTACCAATATCACTAGATAACATAGGATTTCCCTTTCTAGGAATGGGTTTCTCTAGATATTACCATATTGATCAACAAAATAAAGAAACATTAGATTTATAGTTTTATGAATAGTTCTTTTAGGATAAACAAGATAAATGGTTTCATTATGTCATGGGGTCAAAGGCCTTATAATTTTGAAAACTAAAATCACTTTATGAGGACCAAACATCTAATAGTCATGTGATTAATGTAGAGATTCAAAATAATCTCAGTAACCTAGAGACCATAATGAATAACTGGTGTATTGAATCCCATCGCATATAGGAAGAAAAACATGGAGAAGAAAATTATGGATAGAGAAGGGATTGGCCTTTGAAAAGATCTTCTAGAGGTTGTATTTGTAATCCAATGTTGGAATAAATCCAAAAAGTCTCAAAGGGAGGTTTGTAGAAGGTTTCAAAGGAAGATGCAATTTTTCATTTTGTACATGGGTAATTTGCAAATTGCACTCAAATGTATGCCACCAACCAATCAAGATAAGGTTAAAGTTAAAATGATAAAATTTAACACAAAATGTAATTTTTCAATTTGAAAATTACATTTAGAGTTCCCAAGTCTATGGTGGAACTTTTGAGTGGAACTACAACTTCATATTACATGTTGTGAAATTGTAATCTCAAAAAGTGTTGGACACTTTCATATTTATGCCAACTTGAAAAGTTACATCTAGGGTCCAAAATCCTGCCAAGCAAAGGAGGTGAAAAATTGTAAAAGAATGTTAAAGTCCTGCATAAGGAAAGAATAAAGTAAAAAAAATGTATAAGACTTTATAAAGATTGGTAGAAACACTAAAAAGTCAAAGGCAAAATAGAATATGTGGAAAATCATGTGAAATTAAAAGGGCAAGAAGGTAAATTGAGTTAAGTGTTACATTTTCCAAATATTTGGCCATTGTCGAATACGTCCATTCAAGATATTTGTTACAAGGGTTGTGAGGCTAAGGTGAAGACATTGGAAGGATATTATTGAAATAGCCATGGATCCTACATGCCTCCATCAAAGTTCGAGTGTTCCAATACAATCATGATAGGTCAAGGGGCATTCTTTGTCCTACATAAGAAGAAGGGAAGATGTTGAAAAGATTATAGGTATGTAAATCAGTGGTCAAAGACATGGCTAAATAGTTTTACATAAAGACAAAGAGTTTGTTTTACTCACAAGGGAATATTCTCCCTCAAGCTCAAGTACAACATATTTCCAACAAAGGAGATCAATGGTTTGTTATAAATCTTCATCATGACATACATAAATAGTTATTAGAATCATTCCCTTATAAGAGTAGCAGCTTCCAAGTATGATCAAGGGAATCTTCTAGCTAATGCATCTAAGAGGAAAATTTTGGGTGAGAGAGTTGTATAAGTAAAGAGGGTATGTCCTCTTTATAAGGTTGGTGTTGATTTTCCTAGGTCTAGGCTCTTTCACCTTCTAGAAATCTCTTTGTAGAGGTGTTTAAATTTTTGGGATCTTCATTATGTGTGTTTTGTCTCTTTTACTAAATTGCTTGTATATGTTTAGTCATTAGTAAGATCCGAGAGAATCTATATGTCTCCCCTATATCAAAGCAAACTCACCATGCTTCTACCCATGCTAGAATTCTAAGCAATCATTTATATAGGATCTGATTTCAAGTTAATGGAAAATAATTATGATTTTTGTTGTATATTATCATTGAAATGCAATAATATATTCTTCATGAGCTGCTAATTGGGTATTTATTTTTATGCTTATCAATGGTGGTCACTCTGGGCATAGATCTAAATTTTAAATTCCTCTCTGCATTATGATTTAGAAATGTGTTATTGATAACCTTTTAAGGACATCTTGGGTTTATGTGTTTGATAGGATAAAGTGTTTGAATCTATAATTGTTTTGTATGCTTTAGGGTTTCAAAGATCATCTTAATATTTTAATTAGACTAGCACCAATGGATGCAAATCATTTGTAATAGTTTCCATAGCTTATCTTTCAATCTTCTACATTATTTTCAATGAATGATATCATGCCTATTGAAGAAGATTATTCTATTTGAAAACTAACACACCACTCTTTTATATCTACCTAACTCATCCTACCCACCCTACCCTACAAATAATATACCCTATTAGATATTCTGAGTGTTATTTGCCTATAGATGCATAAATATTTCAAATTTAAAAATTATCTATGTTTTAATTTTTAAATCCCAGCATTAGAATATCCCATTTGGCCATAAGTTGTTTAAAATTTTCTTTATAAATTAAGGTTGCAATCATATATACATCTATCTTTATTATCTTGTGTTTGGTCTAGAACATTTGCCCAGTTTGTGTGATAACTCTTCCTGAGTGGACCATGAAAATTTTACAACTTTAACTCCATCCCATTTCTTAGGAAAACTACATTTGTCATTAAGTTAATGTTAGATCTTGCATCCATGGAACTATATAGGTAGTGTCAAATTATCTTTCACATCTAAAGATAGCTCAGCCACCCCCTTTATTCTTTTCCCCCATTTTTTTCATGTTGTTTTCCTATCATTTATGGGGAACTTAGTGTCCTTGTTCTTGTTATGATATTGTATAAAGTAACACCTCTATTACACTTACAAAAATAATTATTTTTAATCCACACAAATAATTTTGACTTACTCTAGTTTGTGCGAGTTTATTTGATATTTATTGGTGTTTTGTTGTGATTTCATGTCTCTTAATCTATTTCATTCTCTTTCTTTGTTGTTTCTTCTTGGTCTTTTGTATTCCTATTTTATCTTGTTTTTTTGTTTTCTTTTTCCAAGGATGTCTTGATAGTAAACATGGATATTGATTATTCATATCTTCATTTCATGTTGTTTATCAAATTCTATCTCGCTTTACCTTTTAACATTCTTGTTCCTACTTAAATCATAATTATTCATATCTTGATTTTGAGTTAGGTTCTTTTATGTTTTCTTTTTATTTATTTTTATTTTGTTTTTTATTTAAATGTAATTAGTTGTAACTCTGATCATTGTCATTTTTAATATTATCCTTAGTTATAAGTATTCACATTTGAATTGGCTTAGTGTAATTGAAATGTAATGTCATTATAGGTTAATCATACTTATGATGCATAATTTCATTTTGTTATAGTAAGCACTATGTGCTTTGGTTCCAAGTCTCAAAGTCAATGTAGCTCTAAAGATAAGGTCCAAAGTGCACCAATGATACTGTATATCTAGGGTTTATGTACCCAGACTCTATGCATAATGTGCATCTCTTGGTGTACATTATGAGTCTAATTGAATAGTGGTCTATCATTCTTTTATTCTTTATTCTTCATTCCATTTTATCTTTCTTCTAGGTGAACTATATTGGCTGAGGTCCATTTAGACTATGTAGGCAATGCTTAGGTACATGACATATCTTAGGTCAACTCGACTACCTTTATTCTTCTTTTCATCTCTTTCATCACTTTATACACTCTCATATGCTTAGTTTTTTGTGACTTTTGTAGCCATTACACCATCGTATTTATGTTTGTGCCCACTCATATTTAATCTATGCATTAGGTTATAACCTTTAGCTATTTCCTTCCAACTTTCCCAATTGGGGAACAACATTTAAACCAATCACAAATCTAAATCAGTCCTATTGGGGCACAATTAATTATCAGTGATCAAAATTAGCCTTATTGGGACAAAATTGCTTTATCATCTGATCAAATCCAATGTAATAGAGCACATTATTTCCTTTTTCTAGAGAAACACTCCCCTTTTTCTTCTAATTCTACTCTATTTGGACTTCTACCCTCGTTATGGAAATGTTTTAGTGTGTAACTTATCTAGAGATTGATTCTTCTGTAGGTGCACAACTTACACCATATATTTGGGTGTGTTCAAAGTGTGTCACTTATATTTTTGGATTTTATCCTTCCCTTTACCCCCATCCTTGGGGCTCATTACATTCTAATTGTATTTTGATCATTAATAGAATTAATGCATGTGAGCATTAGATCATATGGATTTAATCTGTCACATGGTTTAATTTGACTTTCCCTCTCTTTTTTAGTGTCCATCCTTATCTTTCATCCTTGTATATCCTCTTAAGGGGGAATCATGGTTCATTTTCTTCTAATTTCTTATTTACAACTCCTTTTTTTAAAAAGGTGTTGCTTCCCTAAATGGCTCACCATGCCTTATAAAATAGGGGAAAAATGTAACATCCAATTCCTAACACCATTATTTAAAATTATCAACCTTAATAAAAATTTACTCAAATGCATAATTTAATTCAAAGTCACTTAAACATACTAAATGGTTCAATTTTGTCATATACAAGTGTTGATTTAGGTTAATGTATCCCTAAAAGGGGTAGTGCATTTTATGTTATTACTAACTTTTCTCTAATCATTTTGAATCAAAATGACAAAAATGCATTTTGGTGCTTTACATCATTCTTTTCTTCTAATTCAGAAGCACATGACATGTGCATGTGTTATTTTGTGTTGAAAATATCCTAAATGGGATATTGGTCTATATATAACTAGCATCACCTTATAATTTCTCTCCAATAAAATTATGACTTGATAATATAACATTCCAATCATTTTAATTAATTGTGTGAACCAATTTCCAAAGTATTGCATAAAATTTGATTACTCTCACTTAGGAAAATTAAACCAAATTAAGATTTTAAGTGAGAATTCCATGGAAATTATTAAATATTTATTTATTGAAAATTTATTTTCAATATTTTCATCATCAAATGACATCACTTATGGGGTGTCATCCATAATCCATAAATACAAAAAAATATCAGGTTTATGGCTTCCAATGCCTCTTTAATTCCCCTTTCCTACAAATATTTATGAGGATATTTATGGATTAATTATGAAATATTGGATTAATTCATGGACACACATCTTGATCTGAAAATGGACAGTTAGGGTTGATCCTGATCAAAATAAAAATATTATAAATAAGAGGGCCAATAAAACCATTTTAAACTTCATTTGTGTAATCTTATAATGCAAAATTCTCTCCATAAGACATTTATTTGTGTAGTTTATTATGATTAATTTGAAATAGGATAGCTTCAAGATAGGCATGACATTAGATTTCATATCATGAGCCTAGTTTCATTGGTGAGCAAGAGATGATGGAGGATTTTTGCATTGTAACATTGACAAAGACTTGAATACAAAATCAAGGGGAAAATCACATTTTGAGATGAAATTGGATGCTAGGATGCTCTTTGAAAGGTATTCTATGTGTGCCTTATTTTATTAGCTCTTAATTATCATTTGTAAAACCTAGTCAAAGGAGTGGCATAGATTGTCATATTCTTAATAATTTTTCTTGATTTTTCAAGACTAATACTTGATCTAAAAATATTTTTAATCCATCTTTACACCATTTTCTATATTAATCTTCAAATTATAGGTTTCATTGTAAGTATGAGGAGAAACCATGTAAAGGGACATCTATAAGGTTGGTATGAAGTTTTGAAATGTGTTTTCACCATTTAATTTGTACTTTTCATGATTCAAATGTTTATCATATGAATTCTTAGGCTCCATTCTATTTAAGAAGGCCAAAATTTAAGAATATGTGGATGTTAGAATCAGGACAGTTGTAAGGTTGGTATCAAATAATGAAATATAAGTGTGTGAATAAACATAGTGAACTGATAAGATAAAAATGCAAAGTAACTTTTATTATTGATGGTGATGGAGATGGAACGAAGTCATAATAGTTATGTCCTAATATGCTTCTAACCATAAAAAGTAATAGTGTTCCCTTCATCATAACTATGTATGAAAAAATGGTAGTGACAATTTTAATGCTTATTTTATCAGGGTATTTTATGCATGTGGTATGCCATTCATCTATCTCTCTTTCTCTTTTACATGAGATGATATGTTTTATATATATGGGTCCTAAGGAATACAATATTTCATCTTATTAAAAGTGTGTAAGTAAAATAAGATTCTTCCATTATTATGGAAGGATGGAAAAATATAAGCAATAAATCCTTATTGAAATTATTATTTCTTGTCCTACATGACCATATTTATTGAAGATTATTTATTTCAATCTTAAAAATAATAATGACACATTTCAATCATATTTTTTGTATGCTAAAATAAAGAAGGTTGGTATAATACATGTTTTTCAAGTTATTATAGATACAACCATCTTACGTAAAGTTGTAAAGTTGATATTTAAACATAGATAAAAACATATTTATAGGACACTTAACCATTTTGTAACTCGTTTAAAAAACATGACTATTCTATGTAACCCTTTTTCACTAAGATTCAATAGGTAATTGCCTTATATATGATAGAACATGTAATATTAACTACAACTACCACTTAGAAAACACCTATTCACCTTGGTACCTCATTATTGCCTTGACTTGTGATGACGTTTAGTTGCACTTTATGAATTGCTTGTAAACACCGAGAATTATGCTAAGTGGTATGGAAGGATTCATCCTAGGGTCTTTGGGCTCTATCATGACTCACACCCTAGGACTGATACCTAGGTCTACATGTCACTCCATGATTCATTAGAAATATTCAACCCTACTCACCATCATCTCTTGTACTAATAATAATGCTTTTTCCTTGGGGATATATGGCCACAAATAAATTTTTCCCAGACTTATAACCTATATTTTGGATCTCCTAGTGTTAGTATTCATCCACATTTCTACATGTAGTTAGTCCTAGGGTCATGGGGGATGACACCTCATGAGGCCCTATCATTATCATCCAAGACATATTTCCTCTTAGTTCTTGAGTGTAGTTTATCAATTCATTAGGGGAAGATTAACTCATGTATGAAATAAACCAAAAGTGGCCCTTGCTCAAATATCTTGACATGAATACAATCTCGATGGGCTTTATGTAATAAAATAACTCTAGAGTTCATATGATATCATATAAAAAATTGTTTGATATATAAATGAAGGAATATGCATAGCATACACTGTTATATGATTTAGGATAGGTTTTCTAAATGTAATTTTATTTGTGAAGTAGATGAGGTGGAAACCTACCTTGTGATGTGGGCAAGGGATGATACTTATTCACATATGTTGGAT
Source organism: Torreya grandis (assembly GCA_037957365.1). Taxonomy (NCBI): domain Eukaryota; kingdom Viridiplantae; phylum Streptophyta; class Pinopsida; order Cupressales; family Taxaceae; genus Torreya; species Torreya grandis. The sequence continues at coordinate 794,220 of JARHVA010003370.1, forward strand.
CCTATTGGTGTAGATTCAATAAAATTGATAAATACCCCAAAAAAATCAAAGTCATTAGTATGCATGAAATAGTGTTTGCTAACATCAGAAGTGAATATCCAAAAATGCTAACCATGCATATATAGTAGTCATTTTTCGTTATATGTTGATAAAATCTAAACATACCTTATGTGTTCAAGGTTTGATTAATTGGAAAAAACTTTATAGAATAATTTAAAATGTCCCTTTACATAGATTATCCTTAAATTTACACCAGCACATCAGTTTATTGTAGAGCTAAGATGGAAAGCACAAATTCTAGGCACCTTTGGTGGATGTCACACAAATAACACTAGAATGAATTTGATCATATTTGATGATTACGATGAAGTGACCAAAAAGCCTCTCTTTCTTGGTACTTATATATGTTTGGGCTAATCAAACATGGATTGATTAAACTTCTCTTATGAAGGTGAAAAATAACTAAATGTGATTTAACTAATCTAATCCTAGTCTTGCCACAAAATTTGATCCTTTATTGTGTCATTGCCTTTGTTTTGGGCTAAAGGGAAAACTCCAAAAACTTTTTGAGATCATGATTCCTAATAAATAATAACATAATCCAAAAGGACCCCATTGGTATGTTAGTTGACTATGCATCTAGTTATTCAATAGTGGTCAAATTCTATAGACATGGACAAGGGTCAAACAAATACACTCATGAGTGCAAATTTTGAGGAAATATTATAAAAATTCATTAGGCATAACCCAATAATCAAATGTATAAATGTTTTTTTTTAAT
>JARHVA010003370.1:805000-812500 GCA_037957365.1 Torreya grandis
CAATTATTGTGTATGGTATTAAAATTTGATAAAGATTTACCTTAATAAAATTATTAAGAAGCGGCAGCATCTTTCAACGTGCGTGATAAAAGACAAATTCTCTCCGAAAAGGTCAATGAATTTCATGCTTCGAGAATTTTATTTAAACTATATAAACGAACCAAGGGATACGTGCAATCAGTATTTAGACGTGTCGCGCTCTAGAAATGGGTTTCGACGCGTGCAAAAGCTCATTAACTCCTCTCATCCACACACAAATTTCTGCAAAGAATAATGATTTCGCCAGAGTCAAACATGCCACCTTGATCTAATCCATTAAAAGAACTGGTGGTGAAATCCATTATAACAGGATTAAAGCACACCACCTTCACATAATCCATATCAACTGCATACATTTTTTACAGCTGGTTTTCTAGCAATTTTTTTCTGTTTTGAGCTGAATTTTGACATTTTAGTGCATACTTTCATAAGTTTCGATTCAATTTGAACGTGAAGTATACCCTCTATTTTTTATTTGCCTTTAATGTCTTTTTTCTGTAATTTCAATATTTTTATTTGTTTCCTAGATAAAATGCTAAGCGCTTTAAATTTTGAATCGTCTTGGCGAGGTATTGACACAGCTCAGATTTGTAGATTGCAACTATGGTTTGAATAAAATAAAATCACTAATGTATTTAGGATTTTTCTGATTCTGCACCAGATCTAAAACTGCTAGACATGTTTCATCGTCCATCGTCGCTTGGCTTGCCGCATATGCCTGAAAACTTCGTGGCTGCTCCATAAGTCGTGGGTCGATCAAAACCGATTCACTGCTCCACATGCCCATCCAAAATACATCGGGTACGCTCAACACAAAAACGACGAAAACAGCAGGTAACGCGTATGTGTAGATAACACTTTTTAGCCCACACATGGATGTCTCCAATCGATTAAAAAAATATAACATTTTGGGTTGTATGTGAGACGAATCTTTCCATTTATCTTCACATAGAACATCTCTGATATAATGATATTGATCCAGATTTTGCTAAGATAGTTGAGCAATGTAACAATCCATTAGCAGGCGAGATATGTGTTATTCATGATGAGTACTTTATATAGGATGGTTATCTTTTTAAACTGAAATAATTATGTGTTTTAATTGGGTCTGTAAGAGGAAATATTATAAGAGAACTGCATAATGATGATTTGGTTGGACATTTTGATAAGGATAAGATAATAATTTTGGTAGAAGAGAAGTATTTTTGACAAAAGATGAAGAGTGATGTGGCAACGTATGTTTCAATATGCACAATATATCAAGTGGCTAAAAACAATGTACAGAATGTAGGGTTGTACATGTCATTATCAGTTCAAAGAAGAACATGAACAAATTTAAGTATAGATTTTATGTTGGGATTACCAAACACATAGAGAGGCAATGATTAAATTTTAATTGTTGTAGATATGTTTTCTAAGATGGTTCATTTATTCCATGTAAGAAAACTAATGATGCCACAAGTGTTATAAGACTTTTTTTAAGGATTATATGTGATTACATGGTTTTCCAAAAACTATTACATCCAACAGGGACATAAAATTTTATATCATTTTCGGAGGACTTTATGAAAGTTGATGAGAACTAAACTACAATTTAATACACATACCACCCATAAATAGATGGATAGGTAAAAGTTGTAGATAGGAGATAGGGAATTTTTTTGAGGTCCATAGTTGGAGAGAAGCCAAAGCAAAGGGACTTTCTTTTGTACCACACGCTGAGTTTACACATAATATTTCATTGAATAGATCAACAAGATATTGATGTAGGAGCATCACCAAGGAAATCATTTTGAAGCACACTTTAATCAAATTTTATCTTGTTATAGTGTCTTGTAGGCCATAGGAGGTCTATGTTAGTGAATTGCATATATTAGATGTCTTAGGTTAGCTCCAAATTTGAATTTGAGCTCATTTAGTAGTTTCCCACCAAAACTATCATTTTGAATATTTAAATTTCTTTCAATTATTCTAAGGACTTATTCATGTTCTTATAAGGTTTTAATGTTGTATCTTGGTGCATTTATGGGTAATTTAGATATATGAATGGTTCTTAATATTTTAACATTCCCTCAGGCATAATTATCATGTTTAAAGTCTTGCTTAATGCCTAAGATGCTAAATTTTCAAGACCCCTACATACGTTGGGGTAACCATGAACAAGTTAGAGAGATTTTAGGTGTTAAAATAAGTGTATAAGCTCATTAAAAACATAGGTTTATAAAAGGAGAGCTCATTGATAGTATATACCTTTAAATTAGAATCAAGAAGGATCAAGAATTAAAGAAATATTATTTAGTTTACATAATTCTATGTGACTATTGTATGTAAAGTCAATCAAATGAATAAAAGAATCCTTTGAGAAATTATTTTTACGCTCCCATAAGGTGATTGGTATGTGATCTATCTTTATTTGTTGTTTAATTTAGAATAGTGTGGTTTTTTCACTTGTGTACAGGTAAAAGGTTGTAAAACACAAGTTTTGATAACTCTATTTTATGCACAATCAAGAAGGAAAATGGTAAATTTGTCTTGTTGAGTCTAATTCAAGTGTTTAGATGTTGGGAGTGTAGTAGAGAGTCTATAATTGATAAGGTTAATTTGTTTTGATGCTAATAAATCCATTTGAAGTATAAGATCTCACCCAAACCTCCATTATTATGCCACATAGTCCTATAAACATTTCTAGAATTCTGTAAATATATATGTGAGAGACATTTGGCAATTTTTGAGAAAATAACTATTTGGCAAGGTGAAGATAGTTTGGGTAGACGTAATCCAGTCTTCGATGTGTTTAAAAATGATTATAATTCAATTAAGTCATTTTGTTTCCTCTCATATTGCCTCAGGGATGTGTAAACCTAAACTAGGGTTTGCACCTTGTAACTTGAATCTTGATTCCACCAATAAAAATTATCAATTTTTTTATTATTATGTTACTTTACCAAATATAGATTATTTTTGTGGTTTTTAGTGCATAGAATACCATATAGTATGGTAACTAGAATTTAGTCAGTGTATTGACCTTATAGATGCCTAATCATTAGAAAGGCTTGCAGAATTACTGGACATTCATTGAGTGTTTAAATTTAAAACTTTTTGTGGAGTAGTAAGGGGATAATGGATCTTCTAAATAGTCTTAGTTTGTCTTGAAACCTTATTTATATCTTAAACTAATAGGATTTTTATTTTAAAATTATTACAAAAGACTAGACCCAATTGAAGAAACTTGCATTTAGACTGTAAACTCTCTCTCCCTCTACATCAACATTTTATTAGAGTAGGATGGATATCCAAAGGGGGTTTTAAATAAGGTGATACATTTTAAGGCTAAGTTAAATTTTATTATTTTTTGGTTAATTGAGTTGACAAGCCAAAATTTCACCTAGAAGGAGCCCAAGAGGAAATGGAGGAATAGGTTTCTAGAGAGGAGATGTTATCTTGGAGGAGTTGAGAAACCTAAGGATAAGTTTAGATTAAAGGCTTACATTAATTGAGGCTAATTAGAGATGAGAAGTTGTAATAGGGGACATCAATTATAGAGAAGAAGAAGTTACAGAACATGAGGAAGAAGGAGTTGATATACTACTTAAAGTAGTGATAGGATAGGGGTCTAAAATAATGAAATATCTTCTTACCCATGTAGACAACTTAGATGGAGAGGAAATCATTAATTTTATTAAAGATTTAGTCACATATTTTTTTATGAGAATGTACTAGATGAGAATAAGTTAAAATTTATTTGTACAAAACTAAAAGGACATGTAGCCCTTTGGTGGGATTATGCACATGATAAAAGGATAAAAAAGGAAAAGTTAAGATTAAATCTTGGGACAAGATGGTAGAAAATTTGAAGGGAAAATTTATACCTAGTTACTATCTTACAAGCATGTTCAAGAAATTACAAAATATTAAGTAAAAGGATATGGGTGTTAAGAAGTATACTGAGGAGTTATACAAGTTGAAAATTAGATTAGTGTTGGCATTTTATAAGAGGATATGGATTACATTATTATATATCTTAATGGGTTATGATATAATATTCAAGATGAACATAGCCTAGTTAGCCTAGCGACACTTGCGGAATGTTACTAGTATGATTTGAAGGTAGTGGATAAGATAATTAGAAGGAAAAAAAAAAAAAATAGGGGTAGGGACAAAAGTTATAGAGGTAGAGGTAAACAAGGATGAGGAGATACATCTCAACAAACAAATTCATAATAAAATACCTATCAATAAAATTCATCTTTTTTAATAGGTGGATTTACATGAAGGAGACCTTATTTCAGAGGAGGATTCACATAAAGAGGAAGAGGATTCAATAGATTCATTAATAAATGTTTGAAATTCAATAAATTATTAGGTCATATGTTATGTGAATGTCTATATAAATCTCAAGTTGGTAGTTCTATAACTGAAAGTAGAAATCAAATAGTCCAAGAAGAATAAGAAAGTACATATTCTCCATCTCACATAGAATAACCAAAAGTTGTTGAGTCTTTGTTGACGAGGAAGGTGATGATAAGACCATATAAAGAGAAATATTCTACCCAAAGAATGACATTATTCAATATAATTTTGAAATTCCAAGGTAAGTGCTACAAATTGGTGATTGATTTAGGTAGTACTGATAAACTAGTGTCAGTAGACATGGTAGACAAGCTTGGATTAAAATGAATACCAGATTGAAACCCATTTAAGGTGTCATGGATTCAAAATGGGCATTAATTTTTTATGAATGAACAATGTTGGGTCAATTTTTAGATTGGAGGATACAAAGATAAGGTACTATGTGAAACAATGCCAATGTATGTGTGTCATGTGCTCATAGGGAAGCCTTGGAAATATAACATAAATACTACTTATAATTCAAGGAATAATATTTAAACCTAGGAGAAGTATGGAATAAGTCATAAATTATTGCCTCTAAAAAAATTTAAGGAAGAAGGGACTAATCACGGTGTTATCATGGTGAGTGATAAAGAGTTCTTGAATGATATGGAAGTGGAAAATATTTGTTTTAGAGTGGTGATTAGAAAAATGACTATTGTAACAACCTCCATGTTTAATGAGATACCTCAAGAGACACAAAACATGTTGGAAAATTTTTCTAATATTATTGTGGATGAACTACCCAATTACCTACCACCTATTAGGAACATAAGTCATCATATTGACTTTGTACCTAGTGCAAGTTTGCCTAACAAAGATGCATATAAGATAACTCCTCAAGATAATGAAAAAAATCAAATTAAAATAATAGACCTCTTATATAAATGATTGATTAAAGTGAGCCTCATCCTATGTGAAATACTAATTGTACTAGTGATAAATAAATAAGTATATTGGAGAACGTTCACTAACTCTAGTGCAATCAATAAAATTACAATAAGGTATAGGTTCCCTCTTCCAAGAATTGAATATTTTATGGATGGTTTGAGTGTTTTACCTATTTCTCTAAGATGGATCTCAAGAGTGGTTATCATAAAATAAGGATAAGGGAAGGTGATGAATGGAATACAACCTTTAAGACTAATGATGGGTTGTATTAGTGGCTTGTTATGCCATTTGGTCTCACTAATGCCTCGAGCACATTAATGAGGCTTATGAATGAAGTCTTAAAGAATTTCAATGGTATGTTGATTATTTTATATTTAGATGATATAATAATTTATAGTCCAAGAAAAGAATAGCATCTTTAGCATCTAAGATTGGTAATGTAAAGGTTGCAAGAGGAGAGATTATTGATTAACCTTAAAATAATTTGGTTTACGAAGACAAGGCTTGTATATCTATGTTTCATAATCTATCAAGGTGAATTTTATGCCATTGTACAAGTATTAAGACATTGAAGGAATCACCTAGTGACTAAGGATATTATTTTATTTATAGATAATAATGTTGTGAATTATGTGCATGCTCAAAATAAATTAAATGGTAGGCATAGAAAGTGGGTGTATTTATTATAAGGATATCCTTTTATGTTGAATTATAAATCAGGAATGTAGAAATAGGTAGTTGATGATTTGAGTAGATAAGTGGTGTTATTAATTAATATACTAAGTTAAGTAGTTAGGTTTGTATTTATTAATGAATTATATTATAAATTTCCCTGAGGGTGCATGCAATGTCAAAAGAAACGTATATTTTTTTTGTATTTATTTGTGGTAAGTGATCAATTCTCATGTTTTTTAATATTAATAAATAACTCGATCGCCTTGTTGTTTATTGTATACATCTAAAGTATAGATTTAAATTATGTAAGTCTTTTCATTTAGACCCAACCATCTTATCCCCATCTCATGGTTCATATGATCACTAAGAAGTCAGGGAAATCTATCAATCAAGCATTCAATGAAGCCCGACCAAGTTTCTTCAAATTTTAACCCCTCTAAGATTTGGTTATGTGTCTACATAATGTTTAGTCAGGCCATGGGATGAAAATAATGTCACAAAAATATTTAGTATCTTCAAATGAATGAGTCTTACAATTTCACCATGTGGCATGATCAACATTCACATGGGACTCAACAGGGTACCTAGTATGCAATGGAAGGCTTGGGTCTAATATTCCTTAGAAGAGATAAATGTGTCGAGCATCCATGGGAGCTGGCATAAAAGGCTAAATTTGAGAACATGGAGAACTTACAATGGCCCAAAGTGTACATTAAACAATTTTATAGAGTTATTATGATTCTCAATGTAAAACTATATCATTCACCTTCCTTTTTTCTATAATTTTAGGCTTCATTATCATATTTCCCATCTACCTTGGTTGATGACTACATGTGTAAAATTTAATACAACTCATTCATGGCTGCCCTTTATATTTAAGTTGGGGGAACCATCCCACCTAACATAAAATATAAAAGCCTAGGAAATGCACTCTCAACTTTAAACAATATTTCCTTTTGCATCTTAGTTCTATCCTCAACATCTGCATCATCTAGTTTTCCTCAATTAGGTATCTTGTTCTATATATCCCTTAAAAATTCCTTATCACCACGTTGATAAGGATAACATTTCTATGATCCTCTATCTATAGAATCCATGTGTTATATAGAAACATATTACACAAACCTGATCCCTATATCTTTGTTGACATCACCACTATCCACTTTCTTCTAAGTTTCAAAACCTTAACATCAAGAGAGTTCAAATTCAAAACCCTACCCATAGCATAACTAATGCAGCTTATGTGATATTAATCTAAATGAATGTTATCATTAATAGAATATCAATAGAATATGCAAAATATAATTTATATATTAGGACATAATAAATTATTAAAAATATTGGCATTACATTAAGAGCATAAGGGAATCACATTCTTGTGCATGTAAGCTTATTATGCATGGTCATTCTTTCCTATTTCCTTAGATGCATAGACTCTAGATTGATTTTGTTTTATTATTGTTTTAATTATTTCATTCTTACATTAAATAAGTGTTTATTCGATTC
>JARHVA010003370.1:817500-907500 GCA_037957365.1 Torreya grandis
AGATTTCTTGAACCCTAGGATGCTCCTGCATTAGATACTTGAGCTAGATAATGTGATATCTTGATCACATAGATGGGGTAAGTGGTATAACCACTCTTTTGGTCATGTGGGGTAATGACCATGACATCTACTTCTAAAACATCAATGTACCTAGAGAATATATATTTTTCCTTCTTTACTTCCAGCATCTATGTACTGAATCTAAAAGCATCTTCCTCCTCCAATATATCATCCATATACCAATGGTTGTATACATGGACTCCAACCCAACACAAACACTTTTGTTATGACACCCACATAAAATTGACCTCCTCTACCGAGATGCTCTACCATGAATCTCATCATCCCATGTGAGCTCTAGCCCAACACTATCCATCCACCTCCACCAAAAGATGACTTGGCTTTATTCACTCATTATCCAACCACATGTTGGATCATCTACAACATCACATAATAATGCTTGTAGATTTACAAACTTGGATACCATCTCATTTGTAACATCAACTTCCTCACCACACATCAACATCACTTACAGATTCTCTCTCATGGTTACAACTATATTCACCTCACTCTCATCATGTGCACATACTTGTACAAAAATATCTTCCAAATATTCTACAAAATACACTTACAACTCCACTTAGTTATGCCCTTCAATCATATTCACCTCTTTAAGGCTGCATTCTACACTCTCATACAACTCTTCATGGTTGCAACATTCTTCACTCTTTTCTCACTCATCCTCCACATGGATGTCCTCAACTCTTTCTTCAAAAAGAATCACATCCATATATTCTTGTGTGATGATTTATTGTTCTCATTACAACTCTTCATACCTATAATATTCTCTCTTTCATGAGGCTACTTCTCTTGTCAATGAAGACACCTTTACCCTTAAGGAGTCTACTATCTCCCACATCATCTCCTCTTATTCTTCATATTAAATCTATTTTTTGCCATCAGTAACTCTAGTAATCTATCCCAAGTCTTCAACTTCTTTTCTCATTATTTAACTGGTGGATTTCTTCTAATCCTCTTTGTAATCTTCATCTCCATACTTGTAAAACAAACATACACAGTCACATCTCCAACAAAATCCTCTCTAGAAGGTTCTTACTTGCTCTCTCAAATTCACTTCACAATCTCTCCCAAGGAAATAAAACTTGCTATGATACCACTTGATGTGGCCTCCAACCACATGAAGAATTAAAAAATCCATAACTCTCATAAATCAAATAGCCAACTCAATAATTCATTACAAAATGTCTTCACCATTCTCATTAATTATCTCTCACACATGCACATAATCAATCTTCTCTCAAACGCACATACATAACTTGGCATCCCAAGCCAAGGAGCCACAAAAGGCTTCTCTCTAACCCTGTTCCCAAATTTGCCTACCTAAGCCAAGAATGGATACATTCATTTATATAAACGTAGGAGGAAAGAAGGGAGACAAAACAACAACTATGTCCAACACCCCACATGAGTTAAAATATGACAAAGAAGAAAAGTCCAAGGGAATGATATGCCATGTTCTCCACTTGAAGTGATCATTGCTAAAGACAAGGACTCTATCACCAAAGTCGGTGCCACCCTTCACATGTGAAACTCTATTGATGAATAGTGAAAGGCAAGTCACATATGTAAAGTCAAAAACGAGGAGCTTTTTATTTAGACAAGGTAGGCCACCTCCATGTGCCTTTTTGACCACTCTTTCTTGTCCCCACATGAGAAACTAGACCCATGACATCTATGCAATAAATAATAGAGTTGTGACACCTCATTAGGATGAATAGTATCCACCACACTATCAGTGAATAGTGCTATATGAATAGTGTATCATGAATAGTGTTTTCCCATAGCATAAAAAATGAGGTTGCATGTTTCATTATATGCCATGGAAATATATTATGTGGGGAGGAGACACTTTTTTTCACAGTGAGTTTGAGCAATGATGAAACATTGGAGAAGAGCAAAACCATACATAACATGTAAGTGATGAAAAATTCTAAAGTGAGCTAAGTGGTAATAGTGAGGGGCAATGATAAAGTATTTAAGATAATACTATACATCAAAAGACACATATCATATACGAACCCCAACTTCCAAACAATGAGTATATATATATATATATATATATATATATATATATATATATATATATATATATATATATATATATATATAAACGACATATTATATTATATTAATAATTTATTATTATTATTATTATTACTATTATTATTATTATTATAATATCACTGATCATAACATATATATAATATTATTTATATATATTTATATTTATAAATATTTATTAAAATAATAATATTTATATTGAATTATTATATATATATTTATTTATAAATATAATAAACGACTCATCATCATCATCATCACCACCACCACTGAACATAACATATATATAATACTATATTTAAAAAATATTATATAACTAATTATATAATTATTGTGTATGATATTAAAATTTGATAAAGTAAAATTATTGAGAAGTGGCACCATCTTTCAATGTGCGTGATAAAAGACAAATTCTCTCCGAAAAGGTCAATGAATTTCATGCTTCGAGAATTTTATTTAAACTATATAAACGAACCAAGGGATACGTGCAATTATTATTTAGACGTGTCGTGCTCTAGAAATAGGTTTCGACGTGTGCAAAAGCTCATTAACTCCTCTGTCATCCACGCACAAAGGTCTGCAAAGAATAATGAGTTCGCCAGAGTCAAACATTCCACCTTGACCTAATCCATTAAAAGAGGTGCAATCCATTATAACAGGATTCAAACACGCCACCTTCACATAATCGATATCAACTGCAAACATTTTTTACAGCTTGTTTTCTAGCAATTTTTTTATGTTTTGAGGTGAATTTTTACATTTTAGTGCATACTTTCATAAATTTGGATTCAATTTGAACGTGAAGTATACCCTCATTTTTTATTTGCCTTTAATGTTTTTTTCTGTAATTTCAGTATTTTTCTCACTTTCCTAGATAAAATGCTAAGCGCTTTAAATTTTGAGTCGTCTTGGCGAGCTATTTACACAGCTTACATTTATATGATTGCATCTAGGGTTTGAATAAAATCAAATTACTGATGCATTTAGGATTTTTCTGATTCTGCACCAGATAAAAAACCACGACAGAAATCACCGAAAAACATTGAAGGCAAACAACTATGCTCTCATCAATATTATTTTGCTCTTTCATCTTCTCTTCCATTCGGTTCTGAGATTCTCCGTTTGCACGAGTTTTTCACTGGAGAACCTTAATCCCATGTTACAGCTACCAAGTAGCAACCTTGCGAGTCATCCAAGCATTTATCTGGGTTGGCAAGGATCGCTTTCACAACACCATCTTTATTCCAAACTGCATTCCCCGCTTTCCCAAGCCATGAGATGCTGAAAATTGCTAAACAGGTTTCATCGTCCATTCGTCACTTGCCTTCCCGCGTATGCCTTAAAACCTCGTGCCTGTTCCATATGTTGTGGGGAGCTCAAACTAATTCGCTGCTCCACATGGCCATCCACTATACATCGAGTGGCCTCAACAAGCAAACGACGAAAACCGCAGGTAACTCGTATGTGCAGATAACACTTTTTCGCCCACACGTGGCAGTCCCCGATCTATTGAAAAAACATTAACATTTTGGGTTGTAATGATATTGATTCAGATTTTGTGAAGATAGTTGAGCAATATAGGAACCAATATTAGGCTAGATTTGTGTTATTCATGATGAGCATTTTATATAGGATGATTACTTCTTCAAATGGAAATAATTATGTGTTTTAGTTAGGTTTGTAAGACATTATTATAAAATAACTGTATAGTGGTGGTTTGGTTGAATAATTTGATAAAGTTGAGATAATAGTTTTGGTTGAGGAGAAGTATATTAGGTTAAATATGAAGAGGGATGTGGCAAAGTATGTTTCAATATGCATAATATATCAAGCAGTTAAAGGTCATACACAGAATGTAGGGTTTTATATGCCATTATCAGTTCAAAGAGGAACATGGACATATTTGAGTATAGATTTTATATTGGGACTACCAAACACATAGAGAGGTATTGATTCAATTTTTATTGTTGTAGATAGATTTTTTAAGATGGTTTATTCATTGCATGTAAGAAAACTAATGATGCCATAAGAGTTACAAAATTTTATTTAAGGATGATATGAGATTACATGGTTTTTCAATAACTATTAAATCAGACAGGGACATAAAATTTCTAAGTCATTTTTGGAGGACTTTATGAAAGCAAATGAGAACTAAACTACAATTCAATATGCATACAACCCATAAATAGATGGACAGACAAAGGTTGCAGATAAGATCTTGGGAAATATCATCTTGAAGACTTCTCTAGATGGTCCAAATGTGCTTTCCTATTCTTGGAGTACACAAAAATATCATCTTGATACACATCAACAAACATGTTCATTACCACTTAAAATTAAATGTCCATAGCTAGTTGAAACATTGAACTGACATTTAACAACACGAAAGCCATCCTCATATAAACATACATGCCCTAAGGCATTGGAAATGCAGTCTTGGGTCTCTCAAATTCTTTTACCATAACTTGGCTATACCCTGAGAAAACATCTAAAGTGGACAACCGTTCTGATCCTATAACACTTTGAAACAAGATATCCATAGTAAGTAGGAGTAATTGTCTATCAAAGAAGCTTTGTTCAAATTTTATAAATCCATACAAAAATAGATGTCACCATTTTTTTTTTGTATAGGGACTAAGTTTGACACCGACGATGAATATCTAATGGGCAGAATAATTCAACCATCCCTTAGCTTCTCTAGCTCATCCTGCATCTTAGTGGCCAAGATAGGGTTAATAGGTGTTTCTTTCTCCCTGAAAGCCTTGTTTTTAGGCAATAATGGGATAGCATATTGAAACAAATCTTCATTATATGATTTCAACTTGAAATAAGACCAAGCCAAATAGTCATGATACCTTTTCAACAACTACATGTAGGCTTATTTTTCTATTGCACTCAGGTGTCTACCGAACAAGACCTTTATCAAATTTTTATGAGATCCCAAATTGCATTCAATTAAATCTTTTGAAATTAATAAGTCTCTACTTGTAATTCTATTCCCTCCATCAAAAGATACCTCTAAAATCAGCAACTCCCTAAGGAGCGTGTTTGTCTTCAGCTGAATGATGTCTTTCCAAAATAAAGTTTCTTTCCCATCACAAGTCTGAACCATGGATTCCAAGTCTATAAGGTGATCTTGAAACTTGACTTCACAGTTTAAAAACATTCTAACTTTTTCATCACCATCAAAAAATTTCCAATGATGAACATTGTCTATGATTGAAGGCCTAGCAAGTACCTTCACTTGATAATGACAATGAGGGTGCATACTTTCAATTTAAAATTGAACACCTAACCCTACAAGTTTGTCAACTTATTTGTTGAAGGTTATATCATGATAGTATATATTGAATTCATCAAAGAACTTTAACAAATCTCATTAAACACTCCTATATTGTTTCAACCTTTTATTTTTAGTGGCATAAGCATTGCGGACATACTTAACCACTAACTCAAAATCACCCTTTATAATCAAACTTATAATTCCATGTTCATGGCCAATTTACAAACCAAACATGAGTGCCTCATAATCAAAAAGATTATTCATGCACTCAAAAGATATATTGAAATAAAATTGGAAAATGTTTCTATTGGGGGAATAAAAGACAACCCCAACTACATTTCCAAGACTAGAGCAAGCCCCATAAAAGGCCATTTTCAAAACTTCACTTTCTTTGGCATGTTCAACATCAAGAACTGTTGATTGTTCAACAACATCCACATTCCCAATGAAGTTGCCAAACTTACATCCATGTACAACACTTCATTTTGATCACTTTTCAAATCTTCAAGTACATGCAATATTTTGGGATCTCTATGATGTTTTACCATCTTACCCTCCAAAGGGATGGTGGCATAAGACAAGTCCATCTACATACTACCACCCATGTTTTTATCCCATTTTTGTCACATCAACATCCTCAACTTGGGAGGACAATACACAACTACCATTTTTAACAATTTCAAAGTCATAGGTGGAACAAGCAAGGATGGATTATAATTTTTAACAGTAATTTTCAAGGGCATATTTGTTCTAACATCACTCACACCATTAGGAATACTAGACAATAATGATCCTGTATTCTTGTTTGGAGCACCTCTTTATTGGGCAAATTAGGAAGTAGGTGTTAGCTTGGAAGGAATATGGACATCTTTAGTTTTCTTGACTTCCTTACTTGCATCCCCTACATTTAGATTTGCAAGGGTAGTCTCTTAAGGAGTAACACCTTATTTCCTACTTCTAAGACTATATTTTTCCTCTTAGAAAATTACTACATTAATTAGCAGTTACCTATCCTCAATTGAAGGAATTCCTCCATAATATTTTGTAATCATCATAAAACGTAAAAATTCTAAATCATGATTTGGTAATTCATATGCTTGTGTCATGTTAACATCACAATCACCTTCAAAAGTTGGGACACATACCTTATGTACTGCACTCCAAAATTGATCAATAGTAGTAGTGTATGCATCTAAATTTGCTCGTCTACATTACCATTACTAATAATACTATTCATCAACACTAATTCTACTCATCCCATTTTAAACTAATTTATCCTATTATTTTTGCCCCCTTTCTAATCATTAATCTAATGTCTCCTTCATATTTCATCATGTACTAACCTTATAATATCCCACTTCATCATTAATTTAACTAATCCTCTCTTTATTTTAGTCTAACCTCACTTACTTACTATTTGGGAATATTAAATTCATAATGGCCCACCTACTAGCATAATCATAGGATCTCCTACACCCCTAGTCCCTAATCCTCACATAATCCCTATCTAATCTATTCTTAATCCTAATTAATCTATAAGAGGATTCTAGAATTGAAGGATTCTTGAATCCTCTCTATTCTAACCCCTCCTCTCTAAAATCCTCCAAATCTAGAGGCTTCCAAGGACTTTTAAATTTCTTGGATAATCCTCAACCCTTTATCTCCTTCCCCTAAATTCAAATCTATACATAATTTTTTTTCTTTCCTCTTTCAATTTAAATAATTCATCTCCTCCATTCGAGCCATCTCATGAATGAATAAAACTATCCATGCCAAATCAATCCTTGCATCCAAGATCTAATATCCTTGATTGAGAAACATCGCCATGTCAAAAATTTGAGTCGAGGAATCTCAATTCTTTTGTCTTTTATCCCATTTAGTCATGGTGTAGATCATTAAGCTTTAAGATCATAGAGCTTGTTTTGAGTTGTATTTTCATCTATTACATTAGGTCTTAATAGATATATCACTTTACTTAGTAGTTTGATATTTGAGGTTGAATTTACATAGTTAAATCTATATTGTACTCAAATTTTAGGCTGCAATACTAACAGTGATTTTGTAGGTATTATAGATGACAAGAACAACACTTTTGGGCATATCTTTCATTTCAGATTAGGAGTTGTTCAAAAAACCTAAAAATCATGAAAATTTAAAAATCCAAAAACAATCCATTATGTCTTGTCTTATGCCCAATCCCCTAGTCACATATATCTCCATACTATTTGATATTCATCTCATATTTTTCCATTCCCATCTTTGGATACAACATTCAGTCTTATAACCTAATCTAAGTGGCAACTCATCCCTCCATATCTTCATACTCCTTTTGAATATATATTATTTTCATTCATCACCTTGCCAAGGACATTAATCTAGAACCCATCACTTCCTATCAATTCTTTTTCATAACTAGCACCCATCAAATTACTTCCTTACTAGTGTGACAGGTACTTGATCCCATCACCTTCCTTATCAAGGCCTTTCTCATACCTAAAACTAATCAAATGACTTACTTACTAGTATTATAGGTACTTGATCCCATCACTTCACTATCATTGCTTATTCATACCTATCACCCATCCAATCACTATTTTGCTACTGTGAAAGGTATCTGATCCCATCATATCTTACTCTTCTCACTATATTAAACTTTTGCAAGGTTTCAACTTCTGGTAATCCTGATCATCTTCACATCCATATCCTCATCCACATCCTTATCCTAATCTTAATCTCTCATCCAAATCCATACCTTTATCTAAATCACTATTTAATCATCATCATCATCATCACTAGTCTATTTCCAATCCAACTCTATCCTTACATCATCATCATCATCATCATCATCATCATCATATTGATCAATTTGTCTTTGAATTACACCTATCATTAATCTAATCAAATTAGTCTTATCTTGGTCTATAGCTCTCCCTTACCTATGTCCTTAATTGGGATACATCTAAATATTATGGCCTTTAATCCTATCATCATCAACCTATGGTTGATTCCCTCTTGTGATATGTGGACAACCATAACACCCATTGTCTCTACTCCCTGTGTATGTGTCTTTACCAAGAACATCATCAATTTGTATCTCATTTCTAATGTCAACTTCATCTTTTTAATCTTCTATCTCAAATTTGGAAATCCATCCCCTCATCTATCCATCTCATCCCACCCATTGATTCTTCTTTCAAGTTGCCATCCATCTCATTCTTCTTCACATGTTCCCTTGAGGGGACATCATATCCCATAACATCATCTACTAACATTCATCCATGACATGGTTTTTCATTGAAATGTCATTAATATTTACACTTTGCTTCGCTCACAATTCCCTTTCAAAGAGGGGTAAAATGTATGCATCTAAATTTATTCACCTAAATTACCATTGTTAATACTACTATTCATCAACACTAATTCTACTCATCCCATTTTATTTTTATTTATTTTATTCCCCTTTATAATCATTAATATAATGTCCCCTTCTTCATACTTCATCATCTACTAACCTTATTCTATCCCACTTCATTATTAATTCACCTAATCATATCTTTATTTTAATCTAACCCCACTTACCTATTATTTGGGAATTTTAAATTCTCCATGGCCCACCTACTAGCCTATGTCTTGGCTCTCAGACAACCCTTGTCTCTAATCATCATGTAATCCTTATCTAATCCATCCCTAAGCCTAGTTAATTCACAAGAGGAATCTAGAATTGGAGGATTATATAATTATCTCTATTCTAACTCCTCCTCTCTAGAAGCCTCCAAATCTAGAAGCTTCAAAGGAATTTTAAATTACTTGGATAATCCTCAACCCTTGATCTCCTTCCCCCAACTTCAAATCTCCACCTTAGTTTTTTACCTCTTCTTTTTATTTAAACCATTCCTCTCCTCTATTGGATCCATCTCATGAATGCATAAAAAAATCCATGCCAAATCAATCCTTTCATCTAGCATCAAATATCCTTCATCAGACAACATCACCATGCCAAAAATATGAGTCAAGGTAATCCTAATTCTCTTTTCTTTTATCTCATGTAATCATGGTGTAGAACATTTAGCTTTAGGATCATAGTGTTTATTTTGAATTATATATTCATCTATTGCATTAGGTATTAATGGATCTACCATTTTACTTAGTAGTTTGAAATTTGAGTTTGAATTTACATATTCAAATTCATATTATACTCAAATTTTAGGCTACAAGTAGCAAACAAAAATTCTATGGAGGTAGACATTTTACGTAAGGAAACTTGATAATTAATAATGAAAATCTCATCATCTCCAAATGCAGACTCAAGTTATTCTACATCTTCAAAAAATAATTTGGGATTATCATCAAGATCATGTAGAAGGAAGAATTTATCACACCAATAAATATAAAGGTCATAATTTATAGTGTTCACCTTGGCATTCAATAGATAACATACTTTGTATTCTAATTTATATCATTTCTTTCATCATGTGTAGGCCTCTTCCATATGTCATTATCTCTAATGTGGAAAATATTTCTACATTGTACTTGATTCTAATTTAGATATCTCTCCTAACTTATAGATCCATGAGGCAACCCCTTCTTAGCTCTAGCTAGCTTATAAGACATGTCTTTAATAGTGGAGGCCAAGTTCTGAACAATCTCTTCAAGGTTGGTTGTCTTAGTGGACTAAATTTTCTTATGATTGCCTAACTTTAAATTAGTTCACTTATTCAAAGGCTTACCCATAGCCTATATTTTTTTCCATTTGGACGGCCATATTGAATGTAAATCTCAAGTTCATGGGAGCCTAATCTGTAGCCTTCTTCTCAAATGCAATACAATATTTAATTAAGCATGTTGTACCATTAGGTCTGATATTTTTAGGAAAACTCACCATAGTCTTACTAAACCATGCATTAAAACCTTACAGACACTCATTTGGGTTCTTCTTAATGTTTTCAAATTCTATAAGAAATAACTTAGGATTAATCCTATCACCATACTAAATCTCAAAACATTATCTTTTTTTCCCATAAATCAATCCATCCACAAAAAATGGAATTGAACAATTCATTAGAATATTATTCTCACATGTGGATAGACATCTTAATGTAAACATCCTCATGATCAACCTTGTAATCTATAATGATAATGTGAAAACCCCTCAAATGTTGATTAGCAATCATTACCTTGAAACATAAGGAGGTAGATCTTTACTTCATTTGGAACTTCATTGGGGTACCCACACTATTTCATCAAAATGAATAGGTCTAAATCTAATAATACAAAATATAGGATGCTCACTCTCATCTTAATTTCTATCCCTCATAACTAGGTCACTGGTGGGTTCAAGATAAAATGGCAAAGACCTATGAGGGGGTGAGTGAGGTGGACTTGGGGGATCAAACTTAGGAGGAGATTCAATTGGTTGAGAATGTTTTAGGTAGTAGATTAGAATATATGGATATTAATGATTAGGATAAATATGATAATATTAAATTAAAAGTAGTTTAATAAATAAGAGTTTAGGTGTACTAGAATCTTGATAGTCAAAACACTCTTTTGCTATTGAACTTTTCCATTGAATTGGTCTCCAAACTTGTCTCCTTATTTGATGAAATATTAAGGGTGAGACAAGCTAATTTGATGAGTCAAATTTAAAGAATGATCTCAATCCTTCCATCTTTACAAGTGAAATAAAACTCACAACTAAAGGAATTAAAAAGAGGCACTAATCTTCCTTGAAAGCAGATATAAAGTCAAAATCACCAATAGAATAAAACTTCTAGAATATAATAGTTTACAAACATATTATGATACATACAAAAATTATAATTTGCTGATGTCAATGATGAGATATGAAATTAAAGACAATGAAAATTCAAATTTGTATCTATAAGGGAAATCACTTTCCAACACGAACAAACAAGTAGACCATTTGCAAGAAATCCGCCATCAACACAAGTGCCAAGGTATCTCCACAGCAATGGAACAAATAGAGTGTTTGAGCATTGATGATAAAAAGTAATAAATTCAAAAATAATAGGTAGAGGAATTTGAGAACCTGAATTAATACATCTTTCTACAAGAGTCATTAGTAATGTATGACAAGGATTGTCCCTGACAATGGTGCCAGTAGAGTGTTGGTTCCCAATTGTACACCTCTTTTGCTCAACTTTGCACACTTGGGTAGTATTTCAAATAAAGATGAATAAATCATAGATATGTCATTATATCTGGGGAAGGGTTTAATATCAAGATGGATGGAATGTAAATAATGATTGAAAGACACCATTAGATGGTATGGTTAGCTCCCTGCTATTTTTGGCTTTACCTAAACCAAGGTGAGAAAACCTATATGGTAGCTTGATCTCATGGAGGGATACTAAATTTCAATCTCTATGAGGATTATTGGAACATAAAAAGACACAAATAAGACCTAAACATAACCAAGTTTGTACAGTCCACTTGGGAAGAGTTATCACATGAGTTGGGCAAATACTCTAGGCCAGACACAAGCTACTAAAAATAGATGGAGATATGATATTAAAATTCATTTATAAGTAAATTTTAAGCAATATAGGGCCAAATGGGAGACTACAATGTTGGGATTTAAAGCAAAAAACATAGATACATTTTATATATGCATGATTTATGCATCTGTAGGTAAATAGTACATAGAATATGCAACATGGTGTATTATTTATAGGGTAGAGTAATGTAGGATAAGGTAAGTAGTTATCAAAGAGTGGTATGGTGGTGTGGTTTTTAAAATAGAAATATCTCCTTCAATAGGCATGACATCATTTATTTTCAAAGATGAAAAAGATTAAAATATAAGCTATAAAAACTATAAGGAATAGTTTGCATCCATTTGCACAAATATAATGCAAATATTGAGATGATTTTTTGAGACCCTAAAGCATACGCATCAAGTAAAAATTTAAATACTTTTTCCTATTAAATACATAAACCTAGGGTGCCCTTAAGAGGTAACCCAAAACAAATTAGGAATTTATAACCTAGATCTATGTCCAAAAAAACTGCCACCATTGATAAACACAAAAATAAATGCCCAATAAGTAGAGCATGTAAACTGTGTTATTACATTTCATTAATAGGAAAGATTACAAATCACATGTATTTTCCATTATCTTGAAAAAATATCTTACATACATCATTGTTTCATAATGCTACCACAATAATGAGAATGTTGAGTTTTCTCTTTGAAACAAGAAAAAAATAAACATGGTCTTAGAGCTTGTTAATGGATGCACATCTATAGCCACCTTAGAAAGAGAGATAAAATACAAACACAACAAGGATCCTAAAATTTTAAAGATTCTAAGACCTAGAAATAACAACAACAAACAACCCCTTGAAAAGAGTACAATCCATATTTTTGTACAAAATTTTCAACTTAAATATCTAGGGAATATGATTCAACTAAAAGATTCTCTTTGTCATACCTCAAAGCTCTTGCCTTGCAAGGAAATAATTTAGGTAGCTGCTTGTCTATGTAATGATGAATATTTTAAACAAACCCTTGATCTCCTTAGCTATAACTCCATACACTTGGGCTTAAGGGAGAATATTCTCTTGGGATTAAAACAATCTCTTTATCTTCTTGTATAACAACTTGGCCATTACTTCAACTAATCATTTTCATAGATGGAAACTTTGGGATAACTTCTCTTCTCTTTATGTAGGCCAAAGAGTAATCCATATTATTTCATGATGACATT
This sequence comes from Torreya grandis, assembly GCA_037957365.1. NCBI lineage: Eukaryota > Viridiplantae > Streptophyta > Pinopsida > Cupressales > Taxaceae > Torreya > Torreya grandis. The sequence goes on from JARHVA010003370.1 coordinate 830,656, forward strand.
AAAATATTCCAATTATGATGGAAAAAAATCAAGATTCATGGCCATTTGAACATTATATTTTGAATGGCCTACCTTGACCTCTCAACCATACAACATTTCTATTTCACGAAGGTATTCAAAATGAGCTAAAGCATTATAAAACATAACACCTTTTTTATTTTACCCCTTGTTATTTTCACTTCAACATGATTTTCTACCTTTCGATTTTTCACTTAATATCTCCACATGCTCTCCTTTGTTGACTAGCCATGTATGGCGGGTTTGGAAGATTGGGAAGTAAATTGTAACTTGTAAATGCAAAAAAGTTATTTTTGGCATTGTAAACTCTATCAGGCTCCTAGATGGACCTGATTTATATTCCTTCTTATCATGGGTAGATATATCTATGTGGCTTATTTGGGAAACCCCATACGATGACTTGCATTTTATAATTTTTTCATTTGACCCTCCACGTGGATCTTACTAATAGAATGGGATTTTTTGGAATTCTAAAAACCCTTAGTCCAACATGGACCTCTTCTTTTACTGGTATGGGCTTTGGAAAAGTGCAAACAATTACTTATTCCTACATATATCTTTTATTATTGGCTGGCATTCCAAGACGTGGCATATATTTAGGAACCTACCCCTTTGACATTGATTTGCATGTAACATTCCCTTTATTCCCCTTCACTATATGTCATGCACGCTTTAGGAAATGAAATTATACTTCACACATTATAGACTAAATATTATGAACTAAAGGCTTAGAACATAAACCTTGAATGGAAAATTTTATGACCAAATCCTCCAAAATAAAAGAAACTCTAAATATAATTTCTAAAGACCAAAGGATCTAAACACAAAATAAAATGAAGGAGTCCTAAAACTAATGTCTGACAAAGAAGATAAAAATAAAATGTATGATGATTAAAATCCCAAACATATTTTCTAACCATAATAGCTGATGCAGAAGTTCTGAACAAAATGTTCAATGAAGAAATTCTGAACTTAAGAGTTTTTGAAGTGCAAAGTTTACAAATAGTCAAACTTGTGATTTTTACAACGTGTTTTTCTAGCAAGAAAGTTTGTCAGCCTTTCAAACTCCCCTTGCAGATTTCAATATTGTAAACTTGTAATCAGTCTAGAGAATTCCTCCACTTCAAATATTTTTTAAAGATGAAAACATCATACTCACCATTATTTGATCTTCTTGACTTGATTTTTATCACATACCTTGCAATCTCATTAAAACATGAAAATGATAAGCATTAGATGGAATTGAGATTACACAAGGTTTTCAAATGATAAAAATGGGTTTTTCATAATCTTGATTTTGGAAGTAGAGTTAAATCAGGTATACATTTGTGGATATGAGACAACAATTAAAGATTCAAGCATTAATTTTCAAAAACAAGGCATAAATTACTTAGCACAAGTTTGTGCACTAAAATATGTGATGGTTCAAGCCTTACATAAGTGGAGACATTACCTATTTCAAAATTAGTTTTTTATATTCATATATAATCTTGCAATTTAGTTCATAACTAGTCAACCTAAGATTAGTCAAAGACATATGAAGTAGGTGGAGTACTTGAAAACATTTACTTCTATCATTAGGTACAAGAAAGGCCAAACTAATAAGGTAGCATACACTCTAAGTAGAATGATTTTACTCATAAGATAAATTCATATTGGGAGTGGAGGAATAGAGTCACTTAAATAGATATATTAAACTAATTTAGACATCTAAGAAAAATGTGAGGCTTGCAAGCAACCAACTACTAGAAACATGGAACATTATATGGATTACATGATACATGATGGTTTTTTGTTTAAGGGAGTTTTGATTTATGTGCGAAGGAGTTCCATGATAGATAATTGGATGAAGGAAAATCATTATGGGAGATTATTAGGTCATTTTTTATCTGAACAAGATCTTGGTTCAACTAAGTCGTCAGTATTATTGGACTAGAATGCAAATAGATGTAAGGATGTTTTAAAATAATTGTAAGGTATGCCAATTTGCCAACGGAAAAAACACTAATCCATCATTTGACAGCCCTTTACAGTACTAAATAAACTTTAGGACTCCATAACATGGATTTTGTAATGGTTTTACCAATAAATCAAAGAGGGCATGATTCCATTTTCATAGTCATGGATATATTTTCAAAGATGGCCCATTTTGTACCTTATAAGACAATTAATGATGCTACAAATTTGGATGATTTATTCTTCAAAGAGGTGGTTAGATTGCATGGAATTTCATTTAGTTTTATCTTAGATAGAGAAACTAATTTTTTGTGACACTTCTGGAGGAACTTGTGGATGAAACTTGGAACAAAATTGAATTTTAGTTCATCTTACCACACAAAAAAATATGGACAAGCTGAGATGGTTCATATAAGTATGGGTAATTTGTTGAGGTGTCTAACAAGGGACAATCCTAAATAATGGGATTCAATCTTGCCTCAAGTAGAATTTATGTATAATGACACACCTATAATAAGCATATAAATGATTCCATTTGATGTTGTATATGGTATGCACCTAATATTAGTTTTTGAGTTAAGATATCTATGTAATATGTAGGAAAGAAGTTCTAATGAAGAAGAGTTTGTTATTGTTATGCAAGAGGTGCATGATCAAGTTAGTAATAAAATAGATTTGAGTGTGGAAATGTAAAATAAACATGTATATATTAAGGGAATATAATTAATTTTTTAGGATGGGGAATTAGAGTTATCTCATTTAAGAAAGAAAATGTTTCCAAAAGGTGAGTATTAAAAATAAAAAATGTGGAATATTGGCCCTTGCAAGGTCATTATTAATTTCTCCCACAGTTATTATGAGATGGAATTGACTAGTGGGAAGGTAATGTATACTATACTCAATGTTCTTTACTTGTATCCACTAAAAGGATGGGATGATAGTGACTAACTAGTTGGGAATGAAGATAAAATAGCCCAAGAATGGGTAGATCATTTACCACAAGAAAATAAATAAGAACTTCAACTCATCTTAGACAACAAAGTCAGTAAGAGAACTAGAGAAAAGTATTATTACCAATACCTGGTGAAGTGGAAACATCATACTATATAATATTCCATTTGGATGATAGAATTAGACATCATCATGCATGGAGGTATTTAGGAGTTCATGATTAAATTTTCTATTTCTAGGGAGTATGATGCAAGAGCATCACATATGAAGTCATTTTAATACATAGTTTGATAAATTTTGGCTTGTTATAGTCTATTTTAAGTCATATGAGGTATAAGGTAGTTGTTTTCATAGGTTATAGGTCATGGATTAGCTCTAAATTTTAATTTTAGCTCATTTTGTGGTGTCTTACCAAAACTATCATTCTGAATATTTGAATTTATTTCAAGGATTTTAAGGAGTTATTAATGTTATTATAAGTTTTTAATGTTATATATTGATTTTTTATGGGTAATTTATATACAATAATGGTTATTAATAGTTTAACATTCCCTTAGGCATAATGGTCATGCTTCAAATCTTGTCTAACACCTAAGATGCTAACCTTTCAAGATCCCTACATATGTTGGGGCTAACCAAGAATCAGTTAGAGAGATTTTAGGTGTTAAAAATAGTGTATAATCTCATATAGAATTTATTTTTATTAAATTATATGTTAGTTATATTATTAAACTTTAAATTATAATAGATAAGGATCAAGATTTCAAGAAAGATTGTTTAATTTGTAAAAATTTATGTGACTTTTGTTTGTAAAGTTACTCAAATGAATAGAAGAATGACTTGAGAATGTATTTTAAAGATATTATAATATTATTAGTATGTTATCCATCCTTATTTTCTATTTTATTTAGAATAGTGTGGGTTCTTGTCAGTTATCTAAGCTAAAAGGTTATAAAACACGAGTTTAAGATTTGTGTTTAGGCAAAATCAAGAAAGAAGATGGTAGAGTTGTTATGTTGAGTCTAGATTAAGAGTTTGGATGTTCATAGTGTATTAAAATATATCTAACTGATAAGGTAATATGTTCATATGCTCATAAATCCATTTAGAGGGTATGATTCGATGCAAAACTCCATTATTATTCACATAGTCCCATAAACATTTCTAGAGTTATGTAAACCTATATGTTAGAGACAATTGGTGATTTTTATTAAGTAAATAACTATTTGGGAAGGTGAATAAAGTTTTTTAAGACAAAATACATGTCTCATAAATGTTTAAAATTGCTTATGATTTGAATTAGACCTTGTTGTTTCCTCTCAGGCTATCTTAGGCCTGTGTAAACCTAAAGTAGGGTTTACACCTTATAACTTAAATAAATCTTGATTCTAAAAGTAAAAATTAATAAAAATATATATTATTATGTTATTTAAACATGTTTATATTATTTTTGTTTTTTTGAGTGGGTATAGTAGCGTACAATACTGTAACTGGGACTATGTTAGTGCATTAACCTTATATAAGCCTAATTATCAAAAAGGCTTAGAGAATTAATGGACTTATACTAAGAGTCTGAAATCAAAACATTGTGTGGAATAGTAAGGGGATAATGGGTAATCATAACTTGTCTTATATTGTATTGAAACCATGTGTATTATTTAAACTGACAAGATTTGTTTATTAAGAAGGACTACAAGAGACAAGACCTAATTTAAGAAATTTAAATTTGGATTTTAAAATTTGTCTCCCTCTACATCAAAAAATCACCAATTCATAATTTTCATAAGATAAATCATATGGGTGTTTTATATTTGGTGTAGTTACCAATTATAGAATGAGTTAGTGATGATGCATAAACATTTTCAAAGCGTATACAATAATTTAAATAAGTGAGAAGAAAGCTACATGAAAGTAATTAAAAGCCTAAAGTTATAATATATGTCACAATATGGTCAATAGTATTTGAATAAATAAATTTGATGATGGTTTAGCAAAGGAAAGAAATATTTTTGGCATGTACATATAACAAATTGAATTGGAAGAAAATTAGATAGTGCAAAATTGTGAAGAAAATCAATGACCCTATTAATGAGGTATGTTTAGTGCAAATTTTTCATATCTCTTCAATATTTAATGTTTCTAATTAATATGATTTTCATGGAAAATATTCATAATGGGAATATGATTAATAAATATAATGAAAGTAACATGTACCAAAGAATAAGAAAGAAAAGATAAATAGGTTTGGGTTAAGATGATAGAGCACACAAGGCAAGGAAGTTATAATAGGTATTTAGTATAGAATCAAGGACTACAATAGGAAGATAACACTTATATTTCATAATGGGCATTAAAAATGATTGATAATAATAAATGGAAGTAGTATAATCAGGTCAACTCATAAGATATAATTTATTTTCATTGAGAGGAGAATGATGCAAAAACTAAATTGCTGGACATCAAAGTTTTAAAGGCCATAATTTTTAATCAATAATTTAGTTTCAATCTTATTTTCACCAAAACAAAATTATCAATGATGAAAATATGATCCAATTTTTTTTTCAGTAGGATAGTCCTATTTTGTATTTTTATGGGGCCATAAATGATCATATAAGGTTCTAAAATTACATTTTACTATTTTTTGAGAACATATAAATCGTGGAAATCATATACCTTTATAACCAAACATAAACTTGAGTTCAAATTCAACCTTTAGTGCATATTTAGTATGTAGATGATATGTGGATATTTTAAAGCCCATCCAAACTTGCATGTAAAACCATATAAAAATAGTGGTTAAAAAATCACAAGAGGATGAAAATTACTAAAAAAGAAATCATCTAAAAATTATGTAAGTCATTTTATGTGTTTTAGTTGGATTTAAAATTGTTTAGTTTTTTTAATTATGCATGTAAATTCCAATTTTGATTTGATATATATTTAAAGACTATATTTTAATATTTTATCCATTCAACGAGAATAAACTGATAAGTTTGCATTCTTAAAATTTATGAGTTTTGTGCATATGGATATTTTACCTATCTAGTCTTTGTTTTCATCATATGGAATAAGATTAAGTTTGAATCTTAGAAGTAATATCTTCCTGAATAGATATTTAAATTTTTTGTAGAATGTTCTATTATTTAATAACATGTGTAAGAGGTGGAGAGAGGTCAAGGACAAGGAGTAATTTTAGATATGAACAAGACTATGAAAGAAATGTAAAGACAAGTACAACAATTAACTTTAATTATCACAAATTGAAGGTAATGGAAATCTAGAAATGAAACTAAGGAAAGAAATATATCTTGAAGATGAAATTTAGTAAGAGGTAGAATGAAAACAACTATCATCAATAGAAGAGAGGATGGTTAGGGATATATGGGGAAGGAATGAAGGAATTAAGGTTGAAAATCTAGATTATGGAGGTAGTTTAAATTATTATATTTGATAGAATTGATGAACAACATGGATACATTTTTAAAATAAAAAACTATATGAAAGGATAAGAAAGTAAAGTTTGAATACATAAAATTTAAGGGTCATGTAATGATTTGGTGGGATCACCTGTAGAAAGAGAGACATAGAAAGAGAAAAGATAATATCAATGTGGGTATTGAGATGGAAAATAATATTAGAGGAAGAAATATTACCATGGATTATTCAAATACATATGTACATAATATTTAAGAATTTAAGATAAAGGATCATAATATACAAGAGTATAGAAACTAATATTATAATCTTTCCACATGAGTAGAGCATGATGAAATAGAAAAATAGATGAATGAAAAGTATGTCAATGGTTTGGAATTTTTGATTAAAGATGAATTATACATACATAAAGTGATTTTCATAGATGAGGTATATAAATTAGCTTTTAAGGCAAAATATAAACAATATAAACAGACTCTTAAAAGATATAATCAGCCAAAAGAGGACAATCCCCTATAGTGAGGGGATCAAATTAGTTAAATACCAGTAAATCCCAAACCATCCTCTCTTCCATCAATGGTGAATATTCTTGTTGTTATTCTTTTTACTAAACTTCTTCATCATGATCTATGTCATCATCACCACCTTGTCTTCTTCCCTGATTGGTGATAACCTCTACTAATTATTGATCTTGCGTATGTAGCTCTTGTACAATCTATTTCATCTGTGCCATACCTCCTCATCCTCTCAACATTTTTTACTCCTCAAAGATTCAAACTTGGCTCTGATACCAGATAATGAACCCAAAAAACTATCAAGACAATCAAATTACCAATAGGCTAAGATTCAAAACAATAAATTGTATTGAATCATATTTAATGACTTGAAAGAATTAAAAACCCAAATCATGCTTAAAAAAACTCAACTAAGAAATTAGATTTGATATTCAAAAATTTGATAAAAAAAAACCTAAAAAAATGTCAATTTTTAGCAGCTGCTATTTATAGTAAGTTTCACATGGAAGTGTGTGTATCTCTAAAAATCTCCCTAGATACTCAAAACACTAAAATTAGCCTATGGGATGAAATTAAATTTAATTTTACATTTGGGTCATAAAATATACAATTTTTAAAAATAAAAAATTCTCAAAAAAGTTATTAAACATTAATATTAGAACCTCATATGATCACATATGGCCTCCAAATATATTGAAATAAATTATAAATAGATAAATCTACTTAAAACATCATATAAATTTATGACACTATTATTTTGGGATGTTGAAGAGCTCAAATAGAGCTACGGGTCAAAAGCTATAGCCTTTCAAAGATTGACCTATTTTTTTCTACATCATTCTTCTCTTGTTGAAAACAACTCAGCTCCTACGAGTTAGCCTGATTATACTACTACCATTTGTGTTTATAAATATTCTTTAGCTCCTATTCTATAATCCAAGTGTTGTCTTCTTGATACAATCCTTACCATTACACTAAATATAGGTTATAATTCCCTTAACTTGTGCTCACCATCTTCATATCCAAAACGTGCACTATATTTTCCTTCTTCTTCTTTTGAACATACTACTCCCAATTTACTTATTCATCTTCATCACCTTCATCACATTCTCCATGGAATTATTATAAATTTGGAACATTAAACACTTGACATATATAAAAATTATGTGGTAAACTCACCTTGTAAGCATTATCATTTATTTTCTTCACAATTTTGCATGGTCCATTTTTTTGTACTTTAACTTGTTGTATGTGCCTTTTGTAAATATTTCTTTCCTCAAGTAAACAATTACCAAATCTCCTTTTCAAAATTCCTTAGATCTTATTATATCATCTACTAATGCTTTATATTTCTCATTACTATCCTGCAACATTGTTTTTACTCCTTACAATTGTTGCATATACTCTGAAAATGCTTCTACATCATCATTAATTCAATTTGTAATTGATAATTGTAAAAAATATAAAATACCCATAAGAGTTATTAAATTAAACAATTTAAATGGTGAATTTCTTGTTGATTTATTCATTTAACTATTATATGCAAACTTAGCTTGTGGTAAAGCCAAGTCTTATTCTTGAGATTCTCTCCCACTATGCATTTAAATAAATTTTTCAAGCTCCTAGTCATAACTTATATCTATCCATCTATTTGTGGGTGATATGCACTATTTAATTATAGCTTATTACCCATCTTCTTCCATAAAGTTAGTCAAAAATGGCTTTAAAATGTCATTTCCCTATATGAAGTAATAGTTTTTTGAACACCATGCAATCTCACAATATCATTAAAAATAATTCTATAACTGTAGTGGCATCATTGGTTTTATTACATGAAATGCAATATTTTATAAATTCTATCTACAACAACAAAAATTGAATCATTACCTCTCTATGTTTTTGGCAATCCCAATATGAAATCCATGCTCAAAACTATCCAGGGTCCTTTTTAAACTAGTAATGGCATGTATAGTCCAGTATTTTGTGCATGTCCTTTAGCCCATTAACATATTATACACCTTGAAACATACCTTGTCACATCTTTCTTCATCTTTGGCTAAAATTAATTTTCTTCCACTAAAGCTATTATCTTTGTCTTACCAAAATGTCCAGCCAAACCACCACTATGTAATTCTCTTCTTAAATTATCTCATAAAGACGCAACTAGAATGCATAATTGTTTCACTTTTGTAGAGATAAATTTATTGTATAATATACTCATCATGAATAATATATGTCCCACATGTTAATGTATTTCTACACTATTCAACTATCTTACCAAAATATGGGTCAGTACGATATAATTCTTTGATATCTTCAAATCCAACTACTTCATTCACCATAGTATTTAATAATTCTAAACTCCTAATAAATGCATAAGCTTCTTGATTTTATTTTTGTTATTTATGTTTCAACGTAGAAGTATACCCCTACAAGAAAGAAACCCATGTTGCATGCCTACTATTCAACTTCTTTTGTGTATTCACATACTTCAAATCCCCATGATCTATAAATAGGATAAAATTATTAGGAACTAGGTAATGCCTCCAATGTATTAGTGATTTTAAAATTGCATAAATTTCAACATCATAAATAGAATACTTTGTTCTTACCTCATTCAATTTGTCACTAAAATATGCTATTGGCTTTCCTTCTTGACTTAGCATAAGACTAATTCCCACAAATGAAGCATTATAATCAAACTCAAACACTTTGATAATATATAGTAATGATAAAGTTTGCCTTCCTATAATATTCTTCTTCAAAAACTCAAATCTTTCAATAGCTGCTGTAGTCCATATGAATTCTTTCCTTCTCATGCAATCTGTTATTGGTGCCATAAAATTACTAAAATTTTTAATATTTTTTTATAAAAGTTATTAAATCATGGAAAATTCTTACCTCTATAATGATTTTTGTAATAGGCCACTAAAAATTTACCTTTATCTTTTCTTAATCTAATTTTACACCTACTGAAACTACAAATCCCCAAAATACCAAAATTTTCTACATAAACCTGCACTTCTTCAAATTTGTATACAACTTCTCCTTTCTTAAAAAATCTATTTCCATTATCAAATGTTGTAAGTTATCTTTTTAGTGTTACTAAATATCAAAATATCATCAAAATAAGCAACCACAAACTTACCTATATATTCTCACTGCACTGTATTAATCAACCTCATAAATGTGCTAGGTGCATTAGTTATCCTGAATGGCATCATCATCCACTTAAATAATCCATCCCTAGTCTTAAATTTAGTTTTCCACTCATCTCATTCACAAATTTGATAATGATAATAACCACTCCTTAGATCAATCTTGGTAAAATATTTTTCTCCTACAAGCACATCCATCATATCCTCTAAACAAGGTATATGAAACCTATACATTATTATATATTTTTTAATTGGTCTACTATCCTCACACATTATCCATCCTCTATATTTTTTTAGAGTTGGATATGTTGGTGTTTCACATACTCTCATACTCTCCCTTATCACCTTTTTCTTAACAATTCATTAACATATTTATTTAATTCTACATGTTGTGTTGGAATCATCCTATATGTTGTTTGATTGGGTAGAGCTGATATTAGAATCAAATTAGTATAATGTTTAAAATCTCTCTCTGATGGTAAACCATTTGGTAACTCATCAGGCATAACATCTATATAAACTTTCAATACTCTTGATGATTCTATTAGTATTGACACTATTTTTGTGTCTTCATTCTTTGCTACTAATACATAACAACATATCACCCTCATATCTTTGATTAATTATTTATTATAAAGCATGCTTTCTATATTTTCTTCCACTTTATGAGGTTATAAAACTACATTTGTACCACCTTTATAGAAACTATACATGTTCTTTGCTCTATCTTGGATTACTTTTTTGTCAAATTGCCATGGTATCCCCAATAATAGATGGCATGCATCCATTGGAATAACATCGCACCATATTTCATCATTATAACTTTTTCCTATAGAAAATTTGATTAAGAACCTTTTATCTATTATAGCTTCATTCACTTTCTTAAACCATGAAATGTAATGGGGATTAGGATAATTTTCATATTAAAAAATTAGTTTCTCTATCATTTCTTTAGAAACCATATTTTTACAACTACCACCATCTATAATTAATTTGCATACCTTTTCACCAAAAGTACATCTTGTTTAAATAAAATTTGATCATAGCCATGCATCACCACCTTATTTATTCTGCACTTGTTCCTCCCTTGGAGTGATCATGCTTATTCTAATCATGATATTATATCCAACATCTACTAGTGCAACTTTAATATTCTCATCTTCCATTTTAGCCTCAACTAGATTTACTCTTAGGTAATCTTCTTGCCTCCTTTCCTGATTTTTATAGTTTGGACACTCAAATGATCTATGAAATTATTCTCCACATTTATAATATTCATAATATCTATGTTGATTTAGAAACCATCCTGTAGTTCCACCATAACCTCATCCTCTCTAAAATCTTCTTGCTCTTTGTTGGTATTGAAACTTTTTCCTATTATCATCTTATCTTTCTGTACCACATGATGATTAACCTCTATTGTTATTATATGCACCTCTAGTGGCATCAAACTCACCTCATTCCTTATGTGGATGGGATCCACCTCTTCTTAGACCAAAATACGTTCTTTTAAAATTATATCTATTTTATTTCTCTTCTGCCTTCAAATCTAATTGATAAGCCTCCTCCATGCAAAGTATTCTATGCATGCTTAATTCATATTGATTAAAAAATTTCAAACCATCTACATACATTGAAACCATCTGCTCTTTTATTTCATCATGATCCACTCGTATAGAAATATTATAAAATTCATTTGTATACTCTCGTATACTATGACCTTTTTGCCTCAAATTCTAAAATATTTTGTATAGGGTTTATACATAATCCATAAGAAAAAAATTCTCCCTCACTTTAATCTCCATCTTTTTTCATGATTTAATATTCACTTTACCTTTTATCTATCTCTATTTTTTCAAGTGATCCTACTAAATCATTGCATGACCTTTCACTTCATGCATGCAAACTTTACTTTCTTATCTTCCCTCATAATCTTCCACTCAAAGAACAACTCCATAATATTAATACAATATATAAATTCCTCTAGTTTTAAACTACCATCATAACCTAAAACATCAACATTGATTACTTTATTTCTTCCTTCTAAATGCCAAACCGTCCTCTCTTTCATCGATAGTGGCTACTCTTGTTCTTATTTTTGTTGAACTTATTCATCACAATCTATGTCCTCATCACCACCGTGACTTCTTCCCTGATTGGTGATAACCTATAATAATGATTGAAATTACCTCTATAGATCTTGTATAGTCTAGTTCATCTATACCATACCTCCTCATCCTCTCTCCATTCTTTACTCCTTCAGGATTCAGACCTGGCTTTGATACCAAATAATAGATCAGAAAAAATATCAAAACAATAAAATTACCAATAGGACAAGATTCATAACAATAATTTGTATTGATTTATATTAAATGAATTGAAAAAATTATAAACTCAAACCATACTTAAACCTTAACCTGGAAATTAGAGTTGACATGCAAAAATTTGAAAAAAACTAAACCCTAAAAAAATATCTATTATTAGTAGCCACTATTTATAGTAATATTCTCATACAACTATGCGTAGCTATAAAAATATCCCTAAATAATTTTAAGACTATCATAATATTAATGCAAAAAAATCAACTAAGGTTGATGTCTCAATCTAAAAATATATAATTTTTTAAAATAGAAAATTCTTGAAAAAATCATTAAATATTAATTTTAGACCCTCAGATGATGACATAAGGACTCCAAAAAATATAAAAAATCAACTCTAAGTGGATAGTGAAGCTTATCACAACATAAAAAATTTAAAAATGATCATTTTATCTTGTGGAAGAGCTGAAATGGAGTTATGGGTCAAAATTTATGGCCTCTAGAAGATCAGCCTATTTTTTCCATCAATAATTCCCTATAGCGAGGGTATGAGGTTCATTAAATACCACTAGAGGTGGGTTTAATCCCACTAAATGAGAATCATCATGTGTTATACAAAGGAAATAAGATAATAGATAAGTGTTTCAATATTAATAAAGATAAAGAGGATTTCAGGGAAGACGAGGCTATGGTGATGCTACAGGGTGGTTTCAAAATCAATGTACATATTATGTTTGTTACATATGTAGAGAAGAAATACATATAAAATTTTCATTTATGAAGTATATTGAATATGAAATGAGGCAAGATGGTCACCCAAGACTTAATCTAGTTGAGCCTCGAACATAAGAGGAAGATATTGAACTAGCAGTAGTAGATATTAGAGAAAATATCATGACGAGGAGAATAATGATTGCTCCAAGGAAGGAACATGTTCATAATAAGGATGATGGTGATGGATGTTTGTGAACAAATATTTTTCAAAAAATATGTACTTTAGAAGGTAAAATATAAAAATTAATTATAGATGGTGATAATTGTGAAAATATGGTTTCTAAAGACATGATTGAGAAATAAGGTTAGAAAACATGAGAAAAATATTTATACTTATCAAAATTGATGGTTTAATAAAAGGAGTGATGTTATAGTAGATAAAAAGTGATGGATCAATTTTCATATAGGAAAAACATACAATGATGTATAATTATGTGATATTATACCAATGGATGAATGGCATGTGTTATTGGGAAGGCCATGCAAATTTGATAGAAAAATAATTTATGATGGAGAAAAGACTACTTTTAATTTTTAAAAAGATACTATGATGGTAGTTTTATCACATATTTAAGAAGGGTAGAATGAAATCATCATGTCTAAAAAATAATTTATCAAAGACATGATGATAACAAGTTATTGATATGCATTAATAATAAGGAAAGAAGACATAAACATGGTGAAAATAAAATCATAAGTAGCAGAAGTGTTCGAACAATATACATATGATATACAATATGCATTAATATAAGTTATAACACAACATCATATTGAATTTATTTATATATCAACCAAACCCAATCAATCAAATTATAGGATGTGTGTGGATAGTAGAAAAATAAATAAAATTATCATCAAATATAAATTCCATATATGTCATTTAGATGATATTATGGACATTCTTCTAATCAAAAAATACATTATAAATAAATTATGATCTAAGGAGTGGTTATTATCATATTCAAAAAATGGTAAGGATACATATATAAAAACATTAAAGACTAGGGATGAATTATATAAGTGGGTGATGATGCAATTTATATTATTTAATGTAGCCAACACATTTATGAGGGTGATGAACATAGTGCTACGAGATTACATTTGTAAGTTTGTGGTAGTTTATTTTGATGATATTTTGATATTTAGTAAGACTGGAGAAGAGAAATTAAGGCATTTTAGAATGGTTTTATAGTTTTAAAAAAGGGATAAGCTCTATGAAAATTTGAATAGTGTAGGTGTATTTAAAATAGTTTGGTATTTTTTAGATTAGTATTCTCAACATATGGTGTAAGAATATATGAAGTAAATGTAAAGGTAATTGTTGAATGGTGAATTCCAAATATAATCACTTAGTTAAGAAGTTTCCATGGTTTAGCAAAATTTTAAATAAATTTCATTTAGAATTTTAGTAGTCTTGTTGAACCAATAAGATATTGCATGAGAGGAAATGATTTTGTGTAGACAAGAGAAAAATATAAACATTTAAGCTATTGAAGAAAAAGATTATAAAAAAACTATTTTAGCATCACCAAATTTTAACAAAGTATTTAGTGTTGATTGTGATGTTTCACATGTTAGAATTGGTTTCATGTTGCTTCAAGAAGGAAGGCCCATAGCATATTTTAGTGAAAAATTAAATGAGTTAAGAAATAAGTATTCTACATATTATGTTTAATTTGTGCCAATTTACAACTATTAAGACATTCAAGGTATTATCTAGTGCCTAAGGAGTTTATCCTATTTACAAATCATGAGGCTTTGAAGTAGGTGAACAATCAAAATAAATTGAATAGTTTTCATGCAAAGTGGGTATCTTTCTTACAAGGATACACTTTACTATTGAAGCATAAATCAGAAAAGCAAACTCAAGTAGATGATGCTTTAAATAGATAAGTGGGATTGTTATTTACTATGGTGAATGAAGTAATCAAGTTCAAATTTGTTAATGAATTATATGATATTGATCCATATTTTGACAATATATTTTAAAATACATTAACAAGTGAGATAGGTGTCATTCATTATGAGTACCTTATATATGATGGATATCTCTTCCAAAAACAGAATTGTATATTCTAATTGGGTCTCTCACAGACATTATTATAATGGAATTGAAAGTGGTGGTTTAAAAGGTCATTTTGGTAAGGGTGATACAATAGTTTTGATAGAGTGGATGTATTTTTGTCCAAAGATGAAGAGGTATGTGGCAAGGTATGTTTCAAAATGTTGAATATGTCAACTGGCTAAACACCATGCCCAAAATATATGCTTGTACATGTCATTATCAGTTCCAAATAGACCATGGATAGATTTGGGTATAGATTTTATGTTAGGATTACCAAAAATAGAGAGGAAAAAATTAAATTTTTGTTACTATATACAGGTTTTTAAAGATGGTTCATTTTACTTCATGTAAGAAATCCAATGACGCCACAAGGGTTGTAGAGCTATTTATTAGGGATGTTGTGAATGGTTTTTAAAAATTATTATCAAATAGGGAAACAAAATTATTAAGTCATTTTTGGATGACTTTATGAAACAATATGGGAACTAAGATAAACTTTAGTAGTCCATACCACCCAAAAACACATGGATAGATAGAAGATGTAAACAAGAGATTGTGAATTTATTGAGATGCATATTTGGAGAGAAGCTCAAGAAATGGGACTTAGATTTACCATAGGCCAAGTTTACATATGGTATTTTAGTGAACATATCAATAAGAAAATCAAAATTTTATAATATTTATGGCGAAATCCTATGATTGATTTGGATTTGATGTAGTTACTAGTTGCATAATGGGTTAGTGATGATGTAAAAGTATTAGCATGAACATAATCAAGATCATAATACCCATGCTAACAACTTGGGTTACAACATGGCTTATAACTCTAAAAAAATCATGGGATACATTTTTTCAACCCACATTACCATTATTACTATTAAATATTCTAAACCATCTCATGTTCTTCGATGTATGGGACCCATTATTATAAGTTAAACACCCTCCCCCTCTTGTAATATTGTATCGAGTTCATGTAATTCTATTGCACCTCCATCTGTATGGTTTAATATTTCTAGGCCCCATCTTTTCTTTAATTATAATGGCTCTTTGCTAACTTGAAATTTCTCCAAAAAAACTTGATGCCCATGAGTTTCCCTCCAAGTCCCTTTATCTTCATCTTCTAATGATAGTGACTCCTTGCCACCTCTAGGTTACGTAGTCACAAATATATGCTCATGAGTTACTCTCCAGGTCCCTTTTCCCTCTTCTTATAATGTCAATCCAAATGTGAGAATTCATCCTTTAAATCCAAAGGTGAACACTATGCTAGCTAAGGCTAATCCATCTCATCCTAATAGTAAAAAGTCTTATAGTCTATCGAACCAACTGAGTAAACCCCTATGTAGATTTCCATTTTGAATATCTTGCATACATCTAAAGTCCATATAACTATTATAAATAATTTTTTTCAAGAATTGACTATTCCCTATGATATTAATCCTAAATAGCTCCAAAAATTAGCAAGACATTTCTTTTTATTTCATAAAGTAATGTTTGATCAATAAGACATGTCCACACTTGGTCCTAGCCATAATAACCCATTATATATTGAGGTAATCATAAAAAAACCTTAAGATTAAGTAGGTTCTTAAAGATAATGGTTTGGGTCCAAACATAATATCTCTTAAACTAGTAAAAAGATTGGGATATATTGTGAAGGACATTCAGCTCAAGATAATCACCATAAAAGCACTAAGATGGAGTTTTTTGGTTCTATTTGGTTGCCAATAATTATTGGGTCTATTTCCAATCATAATTTATTACATATTATGGATATTGAGATACCTTATAACATACATCTTGGTCATCCTTGGATCCATGAAGTACAAGCCATTCCATCCACCTTGTATCAGTGCCTTACGATTCCCAATGATGGGATCGAGGTTACTATTTCCCATCAATGAAAAATAGTATAAGTATTAAAAAAATTTAGAGGTTGAGTTTCATAACTTTAAATATTGTCTGAGTTCTAAATTCATTGGAAAAAAATAAGAAGGTGATAGTTTCACATCAACTTGCATCCAATTATATCAACCCAAGAGAAATTGCTTCCACTTCAGTTGATCCATTCCACATAGCTCTTACAAAATAGGTTGTCATAGAAGACATGGGAATTTTCACATACCAACTTACACATGCCTTCTATGTAGCTAAGTTCCCAAAGTCTTCCAAAACATTTACTAAACCTAAACCTTCCAAGATCCCTAACAAACCCAAATTGATTTGGAAACAAAAGAATGATACACATAAACGACTTTGTGTTATTTGTACCTACTACTTCTCCAAAATAATATTGAGAGGATTTCATTGAAGGAGACTAGCTATACTCTAATGACATTGCTAATTATTTTGAAAATCTAAAATATACTGTCCCTAATCAAATCATGGACAACTTTGATTATATAGGAAAAGGCCTAGGCCCATGAGTGCAAGAAATCCTAGAACCTTTATCAATTGGATTACCTAATTTTAATCGTAGTCTTAGATTTATACCACATAGATGTGACCACATGACTTTTGATAGTGATTCTTATAAATTGATTAACAAGGAGATGCTTGGTAGTGATATATCATCCTATTATAGCCTTCTTGATGAGCTCATTATTTTGGATTTATTTGATCAAAATTTTATTATACCTTAACACCTCATTGTTCCCTATGCCGTTTCCATCATGAACTCATTCATTTAGACCAAACAAATTTGGTCATATAGATGGATGAGTTTTAGAATGTATAATCAATTGTAAAATATATGGGCCTTCGAGATGGACTATCCATTGGTGATCACAAATAAAAATTTGATTTTTCATTAGATATTTATAATTAATTTATAGAGAAAATAAAATTTCTTTGTCATGATAAAGATAAAACATTGAGATCTTTTGGTGAAAACCTCTTTGAGGCACTCATTGATCAAGGAAAAAGTAAAGAAAAAGTTAAGCCCTTGAGTGAAAACCTATTTTAGGTACTCTTGGATGGAAAAGTTTGCTCTTCCCTAAAGGAAATTGAAGGACCATCAAGTCCTAGCTCTATATCGATTACAAGCATCTCTTTAGAATAAAAACAAAAAATTTAGCATCTTGCTCTTAAATTTCTAGAGGTTTTTACTACTTTGCCATTACCTGAAATGGTAGATTTAGATTGATCATATATCCAGAGCTTTGTGAGGCACACCAAGAAGATGTAGTAGAAGAAGATGATCATGATCACACTTTGCCTATTAATCTTGAAGATCGATCCACAATTCTTATAGATAACACTACAAAAGTGAACCTTGGAACATATGATGATCTAAAAATTATTTATCTTTAAGCTTCCCTTATTGAAGCTAAAACTGAACACCTTATATCCATCTTTAAGGATTTTAATGACATATTTGCATGGGTATACTCTAACATTCCAGGCTTAGACCTTGATTTGGTTGTGCATCGACTTGTTGTCCTTTCAAATGTCAGACCAGTCAAACAAAAATTGAGGAAGATGCATCCATGCATTGCCTTTTTTGTAAAAGTAGAACTAGAAAAGTTATTAGGATTAGGTTTCATTAGACCACTAGACTATTCACACAAAATAATAACATATTTATAGAGGATATGAAACCAAATGAAGATAAGGGGAAATAAAAAATGGTAGATGAACATGTAAATTCTTGTTATTACATACACCCCTCTTGGATTCATATTCTAATTCAACCATACATCATGGGTCAAATTTATAAACATCATGTAAGTAATTTGGAGTTCTCTCATAAGACTCAACTACATATTTTATAGACAAAAAAAAAATAGGACACTACATATATAATAACATCCATATTACTTGAGCATAACTTGGTATCTTTTCCTTATAATGAGTATAGATCAGGAACTAGAAATTTTTTTCTAAACAAAATTCCCATATTGTAAATATTGTCGGATCATTGGACATCATACAAATAAATGTTAAAATTTCCAAAACCAAATACAAAAATATAAAAGTGAGGGTTGCATAAAAATGGTTCCCAAGAAGATAAAAATACATAATATTTCCAAATATTCAAATGAAAATAATCCTTTAAAGTGATCAAGGCATGAATATCTAACTATTAATTTAAATATTGATGGGTTTTATTAACAACATCCCTAATTTTATAAGAATAATTATGATACAATGTGTATCACTACATTTATTCAATAGTTGGGACACTTAATTAAACTAAATTATCATGATCTTAACTATTTCTAAAATCTTCTTACTACAACTACCTACCAATAACATGTGGACATTAGGTCTTCATCACACTCATATGGATATTAGATCGAGATCCACATTTGAAATTCAAATTTACACAACCTTGGTTCACTTATTAGAATGTAACACTTCATAATGAAGATATGTGTATCACTATTATTATTAAGGATAGGGATATTTTATTACATGAATATGGTTATGGCCACCCTTCCCCACTGACAACTTCTAGAAAACCATTACACAAACATCAAATACATGGTCATGCATCACTATAAACAAAGGATTAAAAATGCCATAATTGATCATGCACCTTTAGATGATTAATAATTAATTTAGTAGTATTCTTAAGTGTTCCAAAAAATTAAAATAATATAAAAAATTTAAAAATCCAAAATTTTGTTCAACATTTACATGTTCTATTAGATGCATGAAATATATGTTATTAGTTCCATGTCAATAGATAGAATATTAGTATTATCTATATAAACATGTTTCACACATATTGAGTATGATACAATCATACATAGAACATGATCTATTAAATTTTAGATATTGCGCCTTCCTTATCTCCTATGGATATTGGAGGCATATGGTTCTATGACTAATATACACCCAGGTTATATCATTCTATGGTCATTTTACACTATCAGGTTTAAACTTATCTACTTACAAATGAATTTTTCCTTCCTTATATCTTTCTCATTGTACTTTATATGTTAATTACATAATATTTTCTTATAAGCACATATGATCCATGGATTAGTATGTTATATTTATGCTAGTTGCTTATGCTTTCATTTTTGTACTTCCTTGAGTGTTTTGCCTTTATATTGTCTTACTTTATTTGAGCATTTACATATGTTATATTATTTATAGAATTCATGCCTTTTTTTACCTCTTTGAAATATTAATATGACATTTTTATCATATGTTGACATTTGAATATGTCATTCTTGAATTATTTGATATATGAATAAGTCATGTCCCTTCAAATTTGTGACATTTAAACATGCCCTTTGCTTGAGTTCTCCTTAGAACTTTGTATTTTCATTTTATTTTGATTTTTATTATGTGTTATTGATTTCTTTTGGATTTTTCATTATTACTATCAAGAATTTTCCATGATCTACATCATGCATCTTAGGACGTAGTGTGATTACATTACTCATGATTAAGTCGTATATTTACCTAGACATGGTGACTCTATATGATACATGGTACATTCATAATTTACATGGTTATATTATCTTTTTAAGGTAAGGTAACTAGCATTTCCTAATTCTCTTCACCTTAAAGGGGGTAATATCATTACGTCATTCCATAGAGGTATGACTTCCACATTTATTCAAAGACTCAAATTATAGTGGGAACAAGTTATAAAAACAACTTCTCCACATATGTTATAGTTTTAGATTCAATGGAGGCATGTTTTAGAAACATATTATCCACACTTATTTAGTATACAACAAAGCCAAATTATTGTGGGGGATTGTTATGGAGACATGTCATTCACATTCAAACGTACACCAATTCTCAAATTTATATTATGGCAGGGAATTTTATTTAAACATGTTGTCTATACATGTACAATAATTTTCAAATGTAGATATATAATTGGGGGAATGTTTTCAAAACATGTTATCCACACTTATACAATTTTAAATTTGCCTTATGTGCAACTAAAAGGGGTAAAGTTTTATTGAAAGAACACACAAACCAAGAAATTACATGCCCAAGTCCTACTCAAGAAGTTGAGCCAGAGCAAGGGTTAAATCAGCTAGAATCATCTGTTCATCTTGAATGCACCAATTCGGCCCATTCTTCAAGGCCCATTTAGCTAAACCATCTGCAACTTCATTCCATTCATTAGGAATATGCTTAAAGGAGATAGACACAAAAGTCACACTCATCTGATGAATTTGTTTAATTACCAAAGCCAGCTGCCAATCCACACTATCGATGTTACCATTATTCAACAGGTTAATAATCACATGCGAGTCAGACTCATAAATAACACTAAGAAAGGCCTGTCTACAATAGAATTGAATCACTTCCAGGATTGCAATCACCTCCATGAAATTATTGGTATAATGGCCTTTGTAAATGGAGAATAAGAATTGAATCATTCCACTACTGTCTCTACAACTATGCCAATCCCTACAGGCCCAGGATTGCCTCTTGAAGAGCCATCGACATTCACTTTAATATGCCCCTCCTCAGACAGAGTCCAACATCCCAAGTGATTGATCAGGCACACCTACTACTTGTTCCTAAGCATGGGATGTGAAAGGTGAGGAAGGGAATCTTTAACAGCTGACACAGGGGATAACTGCTTAATGATTTTAGTAGTAGGAGGGTCTAATTCTACTGATTTATCACATTTAACTAAGAGATTTTCTTGTATTGCATTGAGGATTTTTAGCCACACCTTTTTGGGATCTGCATAGGTCTCCCAAAAAATCCCCCATTCAATCCAGATATTCTAGAGTATAAATACCATACCAATAACCCATGCAATCTGCGATATAGTCGCCTTAGAGGGAGGTCGACCTAGGTATTGCCAGAATTCTGCTAGGGAGGATACATGCCAACATGGGCATCCCCATGCTGACCACCACAAATGCCTTAATCTCCTGGCGAAGGAGCATTAAAAGAAAAGGTGTGCCCCATTCTCCTCACTGCTGTGGCAGAGAGAGCAAATTAAAGGACCATGATAACCTCTTTTGCATAGATTATCCCATGTCAAACACGAGTTATAGAAGAGATTCCAAATGAAAAAGTTTCATTTCAACCAAGAAGATGCGTTCCAAATTTGCTTACCCCAAACAAAATCCATTCCTCCAAACCAATTCTTAATGAGTTCATGATATCCCGAAGAGACTGAGTACTGTTCGTTGGCTTAACCCCCCCAGGCCAGGATATCGTTCTCCATCAAGGCACTATAAGCTCTACCAGCAAGGATCTGAGAAAGCTCCTATCTGATCTCCATAGTTCTTCCTTGTAGCCAATCAGTCTCATTCTTCCATTTGTAAGCTATACAAGGCCCCAAACTATAAGTTTCTTTATAATGCTCCACCTTAGTCCATCCAGCATTGAGAAAGGAATCACACAGAGGATGCAGCTATGGATGAGAGGACTGGAGGGGAGGGGCTACATTCCAAGAGTCATCCCAAAAAAGTGCTTTAGAACCTCTATTATAGATCCAAAATAGGCTTGGTTGCACCAACTATGCTCTAAGCTTGAGGGTGTTCGACACCATGGAACATTTTCCCTCAATAGTCATTCTAGGGATCTCAGTCGGGTTAACCCCTGGGAAGTACATAGATGACAGGATACAGGCCCAAAGCTAGGATTGGCTGGTACACCATTGCCAATATAATTTAGCTGTAAGAGCCTGACTAGATAGAATAGTTGATCTCAACCCAAGTCCACCATCCTTCTTAGGATGGCATACAATGTTCCAACTAATTAGACTCCATTTCAAATTCTTAAGATTGTTGCTCCATAGGAATTACCAAGCAAGAGCATCAAATTCCTTTAGAAAACACATCGGAGCAACCTGGACCATACTTTGATAAATGGGCAGTGCTTGAATCATGGATTGCAAAAGAGTCACCTTTCCTGTAGTCATGAGCCAATGGTGGGTCCAATGATTAACCCTCTGCCTCAGTCTATCCAGTACATTCTGCCAAAAAAATCTGCGCTGCCTGCCAACCACAATAGGAACCCCCAAGTAGGTGACCGGGAGAGTCTAAATCTGATATCTAAGGATAGTTGCAATCCTTCACTAGATAGCCTCAAGAGTATTAAAGAAAAAAATGGAGGACTTATGCTCATTGATTTTCTGACTAGAAGCAGCTAGATAGAAATCCAAAGTGCTTCGAAAAGCTTGCACTCCCTTAATCTGGGCTTTACTAGCCAGGATAGTGTCATCCACAAATTGGAGGTGAGTCAGCTTAGTCAACCCATTTCCCCACTGCCATCCCTGAATCACATTTTGTGAAGCCCAAACCTTAATAAAATGACCCATCCCCTCAGCAAGAATAATGAACAAATATGGAGAAATCGGATCCCCTTGGCGGAGTCCTCTAGAGGTGCCAAATAGACTGGACGGCACCCCATTAATGAGGACTAAATAAGAGGGCATAGTAACATAGCTAAACACCCATTTTACCCATTCCTACCCAAAGCCAAATGCCAAAAGAATTTTTCATAAAAATTTCCAATCAACCCTGTCATAAGCCTTCGCCAAATCAAGCTTAATGAACATAGCCCACTCTTGAGAATTGAACATAGAGTGGATTGCTTCCGAAGCAATCACCACTCTATCCATAATTTGCCTCCCAACTACAAAGCCCCCTTGTTCCTCTAAAATGATCATGGGAAGCTAGATTTTGAGCCGCTCTACAATGAGCTTAGTGATAATTTTATAGACCATATTGCAAAGTGCTATGGGCCTAAACTGGTCTAATTGATTAACCTATTTCTCCTTCAGAATAAGCATCAAGAATGTAGCATTAAATGCTATGAGCATTTCTTTGTTGAGGAAAGACTCCTGCACAACTTCCACTAAGTCTTGGCTGGTAATACTCTAGAACTCTTGAAAAAATTTGGCTGGGAAACCATCTGGGCCTGGAGCTTTTCCTCTATGCATACTAAAAACCACTCGTTTGAATTCCTCCTTGTCAATCGGTCTCAATAAAGCATCATTCATATCTGGCATAATGAGAGGAG
This sequence comes from Torreya grandis, assembly GCA_037957365.1. Taxonomy (NCBI): domain Eukaryota; kingdom Viridiplantae; phylum Streptophyta; class Pinopsida; order Cupressales; family Taxaceae; genus Torreya; species Torreya grandis. Next base: position 854,810 of record JARHVA010003370.1, read on the forward strand.
GTATGCAAGCCAAGATCTCATTCTCCTCTAGATCAGCAAGAAGTGATGCGCCAGACAGGAGCTCAGAGTAAAATCTAACAGCCTCCTCAGAAATATCTGGAGAGGAAGTAACTCGGGTACCCACCAAAGTCATAAGAGAAGATATAAAATTTGTATTTCACCTCGCCTAGACTGACTTGTGGAAGAATGATGTGTTCCTGTCACCCTCCTGAAGCCAATCAATACGGGCCTTCTACTTCTAAAAGATCTCTTCCTAGAGTTCCCATTCTGAAAGGTCACTCAAAGCTGAAAATTCAGCCTTATGAAGGTCATCTGTCAACCCAAAGTCTAGAATTTGTTTGGTGAAAAAGTTTAGCCTTTCTTGCACCCTATTCTTCATTACATGGAGATTCCCAAATTTGTTTCTATTCCAATCCTGTAACTTTCACTTCACATACTAGTGTTTTTTGGCAAAGGAAAACATGGCCGTGCCATAAGTAGGTCCTGCCTGCCTCCACCAGCTGGTCATGAGACACTGAAGAGAGGAATCCCGAAGCCACATAAGCTAAAATTTAATAGGTAGTTTCTTGGGCCCGTGGATATACCTAGTTGTCAGCTTGATAGGCCAATGATCTGACCCATGCCAATCCAAGATTTTGGAAGCAAGAGAAAAAGTACTAGAAAGCCAAAAAAGAGACAATAAGAATCTATCTAAGCACTCAGAAATAGCATCCTTATCGAATCTTCTATTGTTCCATGTGAAGAGCCCATTAATGGGCTTAACATGCGCCAGGCACAACCTGTCAATATTATATCTAAGCAGCTCCGAAGAAGGTTCAAGGCATGCTAGTCCTCCCATTTTTTCCTCCAGGATCAGTACAACATTAAAGTCCCCATTCACTATCTAGGGCAAATAGAGAAAATAGCTCTGCACATACCATAAATGATCCCAAAGCTTGTGCTATCCAAATATATCCCCAAGTGCATAGACATTAGTGACTAAGATCAGCTCCCCACACTCAGGAGAGGAAGCAACCATAGTAAGCACTGAGAGACTCTCCATCCACAGTTGTGGCATGACCTTCACGAAATTCCAGCAAATTGCTAATCCTCCTGCACTACCTAAGGCACCCACACACTAGCATTGCCCTCGGGCCCAAAACTTTGACAAACCAATGAACATGGCATCAACAGGGAGCTTGGTCTCCTGAATACAGATGATATCAAGAGAATGCTCCCTAACCAACTTCTGCATAGATCTTTGTTTTGGGATACTATGCAATCCCCTTACATTCCATGATAGGACTATCATTGGGTGGATTGGGTGAAGTGTTCATCCAGGGTCTTGACTGCCCGTGATTCCACCAATAAGTCCCCCATCCATTGGATTTTCTCATGAACCTTCTTCTGCCTTGCTTTAGCCAGGGTGGTGAAGGAGACTTTCTTGAGTGGTCTCTACATTATACCCAATGCTGGCAACGATCCCTTCTCTTTCCAAGATGTATCCTTGTCTTTTACCAAATCAACCCAACTGGTCTCATTAATCTGCTGCTCTGATAGGGCTGCCAATGCCCCTTCTACCGATGCATCCTCAATCTAATTATTTGTCTGAATAATCATGTCCTGGGGTTCAGTGGGGAAGGAGCCCTTCTCCTCGCCCTCCAGGGGTCCTCCCAGCTCCTCTAGGGGAATGCCATCCTCAATGGCCATGCAATCTAGGGTTTCAAAATGATTAAACCCCACCTCAAGGGGTCTGTCTTGGTTCCTACGCTTTTTCCCATGACCTTTCACACATCATCTTACTAGGGTGAAGCCTTCATTATCAGTACCCTTGACATCAGACTGGCCATAAGCTGGGTTATCCACATTCGAATGAGACTTACCTTTTGACGCCTTTTCCAAACCAAGCTTGGATAAGCCCATTTGGTCTAACTATCCTGATTCCTTACCTCTATTAGACTCCATCCCAGTGAATCACCTAGCCTAGGGGCATTGGCGATGCAAGTGACCATAAATATGACAAATTTTGCATGGAAAGGGTATGGCCTCATAATCAATTTGTTGGACCCAGGATGAGCCTCTTAGGCAAATTTCCATAACATCTGGCAACAAGTTATTCAGATCTAATTCCACACAAATTCAGGCATAGGAGATGAGTTTTCTATCTAGTGATTGGTGCGCTACAGCAATTGGTGCTCCCAACAGTGCTGCTATTTGTTGGAGGATATCCTCTCTCCAAAATTCCAAGGGAAGCCTCAGAAGATAGACCCACACAGGCACTCGTGTAGGTAGATCCTCCACAAAATTGAAACCTGAATGCCAAGGTTTGATGAACAATCCAATTCTATCATAGAAATAGGGTCCTCCCTCAAAAATTTGATTCTTGTCTGAAACAGAGGAGAAGTTTACCAAGAAGTAACTATTTCCAGCCAACATAATATCCATGTCGCCATCTACCTGCCAGGAACTACGTAACCAGGTTTCCAAGGCCACCTGGGAAATTTGAATTCCCATAAACTTGCATATCAGGGTATGAGCAGACAAATAGTCAACATCTTCCTCAACAGATTCTATAGGTATCACTAAAATGGGTCTATCTTAAGACCGTGGAAAATAACCATTAATTTTAGAGATCCTGGATCACTCATTCACATAAACCTATTCCTTCCCTTGCCGAATCTCCTCCTGTAGTGCTCGTTCACTTCTAGAACCCTCGCTCGGGCTGTCCCCTTCCTTACCGCCACTCGCAGCCATCATATCCCTCTAGCCGAAAAGTGCACCAATTTTTTGGGAGAACTACATTTCTAAATTTGCCTTATGTGATTCAGATAGAAATTTATCATATATTTCTATACATCAATACCATTATTACAGATAGTTTCATCATGATAAATATCTAAGGTGCATATTTTATGTAAAATGCACATAATATTAAAAAATATAATAGGTTTTAGATTTTATATACTTCTATGGACTATCATCACCCACCAGGTTAGACTTTTACGTACTCTATTGAGCCAATCTATTGTATTATTTGGTGCACTTATTGGTATGGTTGTGAAGATTAAATCACTCAATATTATAAATTTTATAGGTTGGAATTGATTACATCATCGAAACTCACCAAATTTATAATGAAAGATGACTTGGTGAACTCATGCTTATTAAGTTATAAGTATGATTAGGCTGGAAAATTGAGCTAGTCTCAATTATTGGGTGGAAACTAACATTTCATCCAAGGTCTAGGGCATGTGTCCTCCAATATCTCTATATTTATGCACATTCAGAAGTTATATTTTTCCTAATATCATTTCTAATGATTTATAATGTTATATATTCTCAAATAAATTTCCAAAAGGCAAGAAGATTGTATCGATGCACATGTGCACTCCTACACTTTTATCTCTTTCAATTTAAATCATTTCAATGCTTTCAATTTAAAATTATATGCACTAATTATGTATTGTAACATTCTCTTTATTTTAGATCATTCACCCAAAAAACACTCAATTTTGATACAAGAAAAGGCAAAGCAACTTTTACATACCTAGGTTTGTATTCCTTTTCCTATAAACTAAAAATTTCATAACTATATAGAGGGGAAGGGGGAATGTCGACATGATTTATGAATTATATAGAACCTCAATATTGTGTATATAAAAAATGCATATCATTTCATGTACCTTTAATGTATATAACTTTCTCCCTGTTAAATTTGTTATATACACTATCTTTGTGTTCCTAATTTCTTACCTCTTAGTCCGACTGAATTCTTTTTGATGATTGATGATTTGTATCTTTCTAAAAATTCTATAAACTTATTTCTCTTCCATCTCTACAATTTTTTGACCTGCACCTATTTTCAAACATTATGGACACTTGTGTCTTAGATAGATGCCTATATTGATGCAATTGTCTTTAAATGACATAAGTGTCTAGTGCACTATAGTCATAAGATTTACAAATGAAATGTATACCTATGGTCAACATAAGTTCTTTAATGAGAGATATTATTTAAGGGGATTTGTATAAATATAATATCAATCCTCATTAATTCCTTTCCTAACATACACTGAAAATATCTCAATCGAGCACTAAAGTGAGCAAATCTTCCCTATTTTCTCCTATATATATATATATATATATATCACATGGACAACACATTTGCAGGTCTGGAATATTGAAGGATCATTATATGAGTCACATTATCCATGTTACATTATACATCATTATTTTACTTTCTTATCACTCATTTCATGATGCACCCATTATCAAACATGTAGTGGAAATATACATAAGTATGAGGCCCTCTTTAAAGTATTGGCTATGTAATCATAACACATTGACATAGCAGTCTTTGGGGTAGATCAACATTATGTGCCCACTAATCCATTTTTTTCAACCATAATGAAGATGAACAAATAGGATTTTGAAATTTGACAAGGAGTGATAACCCATGATCCAAATCGAAGCACACAAGAGTGAAGTTGAAATAGAACCCATAAGCATCCAATGGGTTGAATACTATTTCATAAGGTATTTTATACTATACATATTCATCCAAGTTAAATAACAACATCAACACCACCATCACAAGCTAACATAAGTGTGTACAATTATAGAGGTTTTATAATTTGGTTGATTGATCTAGAATCTAGATCCAATATAATTTTTTTCGTATTCTGAATCCAAATTTGTCTTAGCATCAAAATTAAATAAGTACATTGTTTTGATTATTATTGAAATTTCTTGGAAAGTTGTACTTTTAATTTTTATTATATCTCAATATAATAAATTCAATATATGTTATATCTAAGTTTTCTAATTAATTAGCATGTTTTAGAAATAGTCTTCCATTCATGTGATCTAGGCTATCTCTACCCCTTTAACCCTAGATTTTGCAATTTATAATTTAGGGCTACATAGGGATAATAAAGGTATACTCAACTCTTTATCTCTTATTTTTATGTGTATTTTAATATTTGTAAATTTTTATAACAATAATAGTGAGGAGTAACAACTTAACATTACTTTATATCACAACATAACATTTCTTGGTCAATTATTGTGGAGTAACATCCTTTTTAATAATACCAGTAAACTATTTTCTTGTTATTCTCATTTTTTTCACAATAGCATCACTCTTAACAACTTGTATTCTCTTATTATGTTTGTATCTATCTTTTTCTATACTCAAATTTTAGTCATGTTTCGCAAGGTATTTGGTATTAGTTGTTATATCTTGAGTAACTTCATTAAATGGTCTCTTGCCATTATACATTTTGATAATTTTGGCTCAAATATTTTCAAAATCATTATTAATAAAATCACAAGAACATACCATGCTAACCATGTCCTCATTAGAATCTAACTTGTATTCTTCATATGTCTAGGATATATAACATGGACCTTCATTGAAGTGAAAACTATAATATCAGTAATTTTATTGAGTACTATCAATATCTTCTTTAGAATATGCAATGATTAGAAAAATAACACAAAAGGGATGATGCATAAAAAATACTCGACAAATTCAAATTTAATATTTCATCAATTTCATTGGCATTAGTAATAAATGTATAAGAAATTTACTTCTCAACATTCTTGTGATTATACTTCCTCAATTTTTATTGATTTATCTTTCCTTTATCATTTATCATGTCACATGAAATTCCTCTATCTTTATTGTATAGTCAATCTTGAATGAATTGATTACATTCAATATAGGAAGAATTATTTAATTGTTGGAAACATTGTATGAAAAATACATTAAATATCCCATAAGTTTGTATAGTTTTTCATCCATGCTCAAGGACATTTTTTGTAGTCTATTTTGATTCAACAACAATAACTCACTTATTTTTAAAAGCTTCCTTATTGCTTTGATATTATTCTTGATTTGAATGTCCATGACATAATATTATCTCAGATTATCTAGATCATTACATCTAATATATAGTGCATGTTTATTAATAAAATACATCACATTATTTAATTCAACATGCAAATTCAATATGCCTCACATTTTTAGGGGTTTGATCATAGTCTTATTAAGCATGTTTAAATCCTACACACTATCATTAACATGCTTTTTTATGTTTTAAAACCCACTAATCAAGATTGTTACCTTAATGTTGTTTCTATAAAAAATATTGAATTATGTTTTCATCTTATGAAATAATTAATACCATATTCAAGGAAACTTTTATACTATTTACTAAAATATTTATCCAAAGTGTCAATAAATAGCTATATAATAAAATATTTAAAAGTGATATCATAATCATCCGTATTATTAATGAAATTACTAAAGTTTTGCTCATTGGGGACTACATTACTTGTTTTTAACCTTAGGAACTCTATTTATTACATTCAATAGGACCTCATTTAGATATCCTAAAATGTCACTAAAATCAAGCTGTCTATACATATTAGCTTTAATATAAGTGAAAATTAATCTTTCATTTTTTATTTGATTAGGTAAATAGTCATGGGTTTTGATAGTCCTAGAACTTATTAAAAGGGAGAACATGATATAACATTTATGATCACATGGGATGCCTATACCAATAATAATCAAGCAATAAAATAGCCAATAAATTATCATATCAAGGGACCAAAACTAAACACACATGAGCAATTGAAACTACCTTCATCAAACAACCCTACTTATCTCAAGTAATATTTCTTAAAATTTTTCCAAATAACATCTTATCCATGGGATGTTTATCCTCTATAAGATAAGGTCCTATGATATAAAAGTAATGAAATATAGTTAATTCTTATACCTTTATTCTTTATATGCACTTTAGTAAACATCCCCTTTTCCTCAATAGAATTTATGGAGAATGCTAAAATTATTTATAATGAGTTGAAGGGTTTTGATTCTTCATTTAAAAGAAAAACTATTATACTATCTAAGTTTATGCCCTTGTAAAAGGTGTTTAGATTTGTAGTTATGTTTCCCTTAAAACATCTTGGTCCATGGCCTTTAGAACCAAGTCCAAATCTTCACTCTAAATATATACATCATTCACTACTTTTATGGTATCATCCTTAGGACATAGCCTTGAAATTAAATCATCCCCTAGAATTTTAGAAACTTCTTTCTCTAAATTGCTCCTCTCACTATCACTTCCAACTTTGATATACTCAAGGAGAGAAACCTTCCACTAAGAGACTTCTTCCTTCACTTAACAATAGCACATACCAAGTCTAAATAAATTGTTTCAAAAAAGTTTATAAAATGAAAAGGATATTTTTTATAATCAATGGATTATTTCTAGATTTGATCTTGGACTTTTAAATCCATGTCCTTTGGGTGATGTTTATATACTTCCAAGACAACCAAAATGTGTGAAAAACTAGGACGATAAATATACTAAATATTAGAATGAATTAAAATGAAATCACCTAATGTTTTCCCTATGTATTTTATATATTCTTATACTCAAAACTACATGGGAAGATAATGTAGTCTCACATTAATGGATCTGTAATTAAAAAGCTTCATAAGGGGGTCAAAAGTAGGGCACCAAACCATAAACATGAGAAGTCTTGAAACATTACATTTTTATCATCTAGTAACTCAAAAATAATAAAAATAATAATAAATAATAACCTATCATAAGGGTGGATAAAAATTAATCTTGCATTTCGATTTACATTCTATTTATTATTATTAGGTCTATTACTAACTCATAATTAGTTCATCATTATGACTCGCCAAGATTAATCTAATGGGAATGCGTCTTGGTAAACAATTTTAGTATATGGGTCATGGAATTATTTCTTAGAGTTTGACTCCATAGGCAAGGGAAAGGTTGTATTGGATTCTAACTCTCAAATAGGGGACAAAGAGTAAATTCTAAAATATAATTAGGGGATGTATGCTCAATATAAATAGAACATATTACTAAATATTGACTTGTGGGAATGAGGATTCTAAAATAATGGCTCAAAAATTAAAAGGGGATGAATGAATTAAGTTAAATCATGAACTTGAATCTCTATGATATTATTTATATTACAACTAGCAATATCAATACTGTTAATAAGATCATAATTATGACAATAATAATTACCTTAGATTTTTATAGCCTTTCAAATTTTAATTTCTTTTATATAATGATCTTATGGGAGATAATTCTATATGTAATTTCTTAGTATAATATTTAATTAATGGAGAATCTGAGCCCTATATATTTAGGAATTCGATCTAAATTTTAATAGTTTCACAAACTATTTTTTTAAACTTTAATTAAGTCACCAATATGATAGATTCATGCTCAAATTGGATGAATATACATGAAATTTAAGCTAACAATTGTAAATTTATCACAATCAAAATATGAAATCTTTCAAGTAAATTAACAATAAAATAATTTTAGTAAATTAACATATAACTTAATGGATCCCAAATTTTTAATCTAGGATTTTGGATAAAGGAAGGTAGAAAATAGTAGATTGGTCATTATAAAAAAATAACCTATTAACTCTTCACAGTAAACTAGATTAAAATTAGGGAAATAATTTTCAAGATGTGTCTTGATATCTAATCTTTTGGATCTGGTGGACCAATGATATATACTCTAAAATAATATAAATATGAATACAATACATGATATTATTGAAATAACATAGGTATAAATGGTATTATTGAACATTATGATTAATTCATGAAAATTTTATCACTAAAACATTGATAAAAACCTACTTATTATTATATAAGATATAAAAAATATAATAGATAAAATTATTAAAAAAAATATAACTTCTAGGATCCATTATCAATAATTCATATTCATATACTGGGCTATATTATCCAAAAAAACCAAAATGCGTGAGACTAGAGACTCTATAAAACTATACAAGGAAATGAACAATGGGTCTCACAAGAAAATATCCAAAAAGGTATAAATAAAGGTGTGACATAATGTACTATTTTAACACCTTCATTTTATTATCCCATAAAGTCTTTATTATAACATAAATATACATATATGTAATATCAAAAAGATATATACAATTGAAAAAATGTACAATCTTTAATAATTTAGATCAATAACATAGTAGCCTACTTGTATATTGTATTCATTAGAACTAAACATTATAAATGACCAAACATAGAGCAATTATTACTTTTAAATGAAAATGTGACTACACATTCAACCATGAAAAATTCCCAAGAATTTTTAAAACTTCTCCAATTATAAATGTTACACATTAAGATTTGTAATTATATGAACTAGTGATGATTATGAATTTCAATTAGTTTCTATGATGTAATCAATTTGTTGAGAATACATGACACCTAAAATTATGAGAGGATTTCTTCAATATGTAAAATTATTAGACTTGTTTTACCTGGTCAATAGAGTTTCCCTATCTCTTAAAATCTCTTGACTATATTCACTATGAACCTTCTTTATTACCATTTTTCCCTATTCCATTACAAATAAATATTAGACATATGAAAATATCTAATTGGTCTTGAACTATGGTCTCATGGATTATACCAAAGTTACAATTGAATTTATGTAATGTTATTAAATACATTAATTTATTTCCATTAAAATAAAAATTATTTCAATTAGGCATAGTCAAAGAGATAATTAATTATTTAATATAACTCAATTCAAATTGGACAAAGAGGAAGATAATTAAAAGACCTGATTGGTTCACATGGTAGCAATTACTTGGTCAGATACCACAAACTTTAAATAATAATCTACTAACTCCTTGACCAAATGATGTAGATCTACAAGAATTTTAATTATGGTTCACGTCCATTAAAATCCAAGACTACAACATTGACATAATAAATTTTTTGTGCAACCATAAAAGACATTATTATATAAAACATGGATTTGTGTATTCAAAATGATTGCTCTGAGGAAATGACATGTGTATAATAAGGAAGGTGGTGATTCATAGTTGCGAACAAATGTTTTTTGATCAAAATATACATAAGGAGGTAAGACATGCAAAGAAATTATAAATGGTGGTAGTTGTGAAAATATGGTTTCTAAGAACATGATTTGAGAATATAGCTTTACATTACAAAAAACATCCTTATCCTTCTTATATTTCATGGTTTAGGAAAGGGGATGATGTTACAATAGATTAAAATTGCTTAATCAAAATTTTTATAGGAAAAACATACAAGGATGAAATATGACCTGATGACCAATACATGCATGTCATGTTTGATTGTGAAGGCCATGGAAATTTGATATAAAAACAATCAATGATGGAAAAAAGGATAGATCTAATTTTTTTAAAGGTGGTACAAAGTTAGGTGCACTACCTTTTAAATAAGAAGGGCAGGAAGAAAACATGTTGTCTACAAAAGAATTTATCAAATATATAAAGATGAAAGGTATTTATTATGCATTAACAATATAGAAATATGGCACATAAGTGGTGAAAATACCAATAGAAAAAATATAAATGTTGAAAAAATATTTAGATGTTATACCTAATGAGTTATAAGATGGTTTACTACCAAACAGATACATTCAAACTCATATTGATTTTATTTTGGGATTATAATTACCCAATCAAGTAGTGTATAAGACAATTCTAACAAAACATGAAGAATTAAATAAATAAATTTCCTCATTTGTGAGAAAGGGTGTAATAAGGGATAAAATGATTCCATGTAAAACACCAACATTTCTACCTCTAAATACATATCCAGTGCGTAGAATATGCATGGATATTAGAGTATTCAATAAAATTACCTTAAAATACATGTTTCCGATACCATGTTTAGAATATATTATAGATTTTATTATAGGAGAAAAAAAATACTAATATTTGTCTAAGGAGTCGTTACTATCATTTTTAGTTTCATGAAGAAGATTAATAGAAAAAAACATTCAAGACTAACTATGGCATATATGAGTGGATGGTGATGTCATTCAACTTACCCAATGCACCCAAAAATTTATGAGGGGGATAAACATGGTTCTTTGATATTTCATTGGTAGGTTGTGGTGGTTTATTTTTATATTTAGTAAGACTTAAAAATATCACTTACAAAATTTGTAATGTTATTATAGTTATTAATAAAGGATAATCTCTATGTAAATTTGAAGAAGTGTAGGTTTATACAAAATAATTTAATAGTATTTGGATTTATTTTTTAAGTACATGGTGTAAGAATTATTGAAGAAAACCTAAAGGAAATTGTTAAGTGGCCTATTCCAAAGAGAATTACAAAGGTAAGAGGTTTCCATGGTTTAACAATTTTTTACAAAAATTTCATTAAAAATTTTAGTACTCTTATTGCAATAATAATAGATTGCATGAGAGGAAAATAATTTATGTGGAAAATATTAGACATCTAAAGCTTCTAATTTCTAAGGAATAATATTATAAAAATAACTATTTTAGCATTCCTAGATTTTAATAAAGCATTTTAGATGGATTGTGATGCTTTACATGTGTGAATTTGTGTTGTTTTGAGTCAGTAATGAAGGCCAATAACATATTTTAGTGAGAAATTGATTGAGGTAAGAAATAAATATTTTACATAAGTTGTTGAATTTTAGTCATAGGACAAACATTAAGACATTTAATACATTATGTGGTCCTAAATGAGTTTATTCTATTTATAGATCATGAAGCCTTAAAGTATATGAATACTTAAAAGAAGATAAGTAATATACATGCAAACTAGATTTATTTATTGCACAAATATACTTAAATTTTGGAACATAAATCACAAAATAAGAATTGATCATGTAGTTGATACTTTGAGAAAGAAAGTGGTGTTGTTAATGACTATGGTGATTGAACTAGCTGGATTTGAATTTATTAAGGAATTATGTGATATTGATATATATTTTAGAAAGATAGTTGAGCAATGTAGGAATCCATTAGTAGGTCAAACAAGTATTCTTCATGATGAATATACTGTATAGGATGGTTATCTCTTCAATGAAATGGAACTATTAGTATTTTTGGGTCTTTAAGAGATAATATTATAAGAGAATTGCATAGTGGTGGTTTGGTTATACATTTTGTTAAGGCTAACATAATAATTTGGGTGTAGGATAAGTATTTTTGGCTAAATATTAAGAGGTATTTGGAAATCTATGTTTCAATATGTATAATATGTCAAATGACTAAAGGACATGCACAAGATACAAGATTGTCCATGTCATTACCAATTCTAAGAGGACCATGGACATATATTAGTATGGATTTCTTATTGGGATTACCAAACACATAGAGAGGTAATGATTCATTTTTTTTTGTTTTAGATAGGTTTTAAAGGATTGTTCACTTATTTTCATGTAAAAAACTAATGATTCCACTAGAGGTGCATAATTATTTTTTCAAGATATTATGAGATTGCATGGTGTTCAAATCAACATTTTAGTAGATAATGACATGAAATTTACAAGTCATTTAAATGAATTTACGTAATAATTTGGGAATGAAGTTATAATTCATTATTGCATACCATCCATACATAGATGAACAGAGAAAAAACAATAATTTTATAAAAACTACATGGGTCAGTTAGCTTTAGGTATCATTTGATTTATTTATGATTTTAATTATGGAAATATAATCAAAATCTCAGTTGATATTTATTTATATACTCTATTATAATATTTTATTCATTCAATCAGAATCATTAGATAAGTTCATTTTCATGTAACTTTTGAGTTTATGTTGATTCATAATTTTGCTAATATAGTTTGTGTCTTCATCATCAATACTCCATTTAGGATGATATTTGAATTCGTAAGAGCTCATTATAACTTATTTATATTTGACTCATTAGTATCAATATACCCATGAAACTTTTAATCTATGACTGGAACCTCTGAAACTATTTGTAGTAAATCTTTCTTTATTATGTCATTGTCACTTCAAAATCTCACTATTATATGTTCAAAAAGGGAACCATTCCACCAAGAAATATCCATATTTCATTTATAACTACTATAAATTGTGTCAAAATGTCTTGTTTTAAAATATACATAACATCTGAAGAGTAAACCTTAACGATCAGTCAATTGTATCTCGTGTAAGTCTTTCACTTAGAAGTTAGTATTAGTTGGATGTTATTTAGAGATATGTATGATAACCAAGATTATATAAAATGTGGATTGAACTATTGTCACCATATTAGAATTAGTTAACATGAAATTTCCTAGACAATTTTCTAAAACTTTGAAATAGGGATCTATATAGAACTCAAGTGGAAGATGGAGCAATTAAAACAAAACATGACTCCTATCAAGGGGTTCTTTGAGGGGGGGGGGGGGTAAATGATGGATACCATGTCTTAACTAAAATAATGTGTTAATCCCAAGTCAAGACACAATCTTAGAAAAAAACTTCCCTTAATTATTTAAGATCGAAATCCATATTAAATAATCAATTAGAATAGGGAAATATTTAAATGTTACCATGCATTATGGATCAATGAAATCCATGAGTGAAGATGAGGTAGGATTGGTCAGAATCCAATGAACATGAAAATAAATCCTCTAGTTGAATATACTTCTTCCAAATCAAAAATATGCTCAAGTGATTCCTCATCAAATATAAATGAGTGAATTTATTTAACAAGTGTTTAAGGATTCATTGTCATATTTCCCATCTACCTTGGTTGATGACTACATGTGTAAAATTTAATACAACTCATTCATGGCTGCCCTTTATATTTAAGTTGGGGGAACCATCCCACCTAACACAAAATATAAAAGCCTAGGCAATGCACTCTCAACTTTAAACAATATTTCCTTTTGCATCTTAGTTATATCCTCAACATCTACATCATCTAGTTTCCCTCAATTAGGTATCTTGTTCTATATATTCCTTAAAAATTCCTTATCACCACGTTGATAAGAATAACATTTCTATGATCCTCTATCTATGGAATACATGCATCATATAGAAACATATTACACAAACCTGATCCCTATATCTTTGTTGACATCACCACTATCCACTTTCTTCTAAGTTTCAAAACCCTAACATCAAGAGAGTTCAAATTCAAAACCCTACCCATAGCATAACTAATGCAACTTATGTGTTATTAATCTAAATGAATGGTATCATTAATATAATATCAATAGAACATGTAAAATATAATTTATATATTAGGACATAATATATGATTAAAAAAATTGACATTACATTAAGAGCATAACGAAATCACATTCTTGTGCATGTAAGCTTATTATGCATGGTCATTCTTTCTTATTTCCTTAGATGCATAGAATCTATATTGATTTTATTTTATTATTGTTTTAATTATTTTCTTCTTCCACTAAATAAGTGTTTATTTGATTCCTTTGTTTCATTATCTTTGCTTGAAAGAAAATAAAGGTTGAAATGTAGGGGAATTGAAGAGAATCATTGTTCTAAGTTAGTTACCTTAATTGAGTTTGTGAATGTTCAGATTGTAGATACATTTAGAGTTCATTAATTTGTATTTGTGCATTATGTAATTTTTTTTTGTCTTGGAGTTCTCATGTTATAAAATTTTAGTGGCTTACTTAAATTTTTCTTCTCTTTGATAGAATAGTTTCTAGTTTTCTTAAGTTAGGTAACATAGGTAAGTTATTTATACATAGTACATTATCAAAATCTATTAGAGGCATATATTATAATGATTCAATTGTATAAAAGAAAATTTATTTGATTCATTTTTTCATCCACATTAATTATTTTTCCATTGGCCATTTCTGGGAAAAGGCCACTTTCAACACCGATGGAAAAGGGTTTACAACTCTCTCAATTATAGGATTCACCTAAAGTAGATGCAACTCTTTACAAATAGCTCATTGGGAGTCTCATTTACTTGACCTACACCAAACCAGATTTATGTTTTGTTGTAAGCTATCTCTCTATATTTATGTAACAACTGAAAAAATGTCACTAGGCTACAATAAAACATGTTTTGAGATATGTCCAAGGTACAGTTGACTATGGTCTAGAATACAAGAAGAATATATAGTTTTTCTTGCATGGATACACCGACTCAGACTATATGAGATCTATTAATGATATACAATCAATGTTAAGATACATATCTCATCTTGGATCTAGACTGATCTCATGGATTAATAAGAAGAAAACTATTGTTGTTCTTTCATCCATAAAAGTAGAGTGTCACGTCAGACGTGGAACTATGTGTGAGGTGATATGGTTACACTGTATTCTAGTTGATATGGGATTTATTAAGAAGGCACCACCTATCCTTCATTACAATAATAAAGGTGTGTTAAAGCTTGTGAATAATCTAGTTTATCATGAAAGAATAAAGCACATAGAGGTGAAATGTCATGACATTTGAGAACAAATTTTAAACCACCACATCCAGCCCCAGTACTACCCAATAGATACATAGATAGAAATATACTCACCAAATCCCTTGGAAAGTGAAATTTTAGCTATTTAGGGATTACATTTGTAAAAATAATGTAATAAGGGGGGAATGACAATGCAACATATTTAAATATTACATTATTTTTTTTTCTTATCACCTCCTCCATTTATGGATGACAGTTGAGATAGACACTGAATTCTATAGAATGACAGTGTGAAGATGTTTTGAGAATATTTGATAGGCAATATAAATATATTATAAAGATCATTATTTTAGTCAATAAAATATTCAGAATTATTTTCTTCCAACAATATTCAGAGTGTTTATTACTTATATTAATAGCCATTAGGAGTCACTGGAGGAGTTACTAAACATTCAAAGAGTTCAATGTTATGTTTTATTTTTCTAATATCCAAACTATTTGATTATAATGTATGAAATATTGAACTATTTGAAATAAAGAATACAAATCAGTTAATAATCTTAAATGATACTTTATAGTGGGAAATGAGAATTTGACACTTCTAAATACATGTTGATCATGTCTAATATATAATAATAAAAAAATTTGTCATCATAATAATTTGACCATGAAACCTATATATTAAATAGAAATATTATGATGGTATGCATTTAACATTTCTCTTCAAAATCTATTATCATCATCTTTAAGGAAGGAAACATTGAAGGATAAATGTATTTACCTATAATATTTAATAAATATTTTTTATTGAAAGGGATGTAACATGACTAGTGAGGATCATATCATGTTATGTTATCTAGTAAGATAGAAATCACCATAGGTACCTGTATATAATGTGTAAAAAACCTTGTTTAATATAATATTTTTCCTCAAAGATAAAGATGGTGTTTATATAAATCAACTATTTAAAAAATAAAATAAAAAATAAAAATATAATCAATTTTTTTTCTAAAATTTTTATATTATTAATTTTTTATGGAAAGCTCAACTCATTGTAAATACATTCATATATTGATGCTAAAATTTCAAAACATAAATAAACAATGGATCTTATCTAATACTCTTGAGTCATTATCATATCTAATGGTCAAGAGTTGGTATCCCGAAAGTAAACATCCCATGAGCCGTAAACCACATAGAGTCTTTCTTTATAGGTAACTATGTAATGCCTTGAATATCCCACGATGTGATCAAATGTTAAATTTTAACTTAAAAGTCTCACTGACTCAATCAAATGATACAATTTCATTTAGAACATTTCCAGGTACCTATCCCAAAAAAAAATTGATATAATAGTTGAAGGTTGTTCTTAGACCCAGCCCCTAGACTATAAGGGATTGCCAAAGTGGTGTATGTAGAGGAAGTTTTCAAGGCAGTCCCAATCTTCACTCCTAGAGCTTCAAGATCACCCTCTAAAGAGAAATGTTCAAATGACAGCTATAGGTAATCTAGTAAAATCAAAATAAGTATTTAATTCTCACATGTTACATACCTAGATGAGAAGAAGGGTTAGACTTTAGAGTGTAAAAAGAGAAATGGAAGGAAACAAAGTCCCTGGTCCAAAGATTATCCCTTGGAAAGGGTGAGTAGAGGTAGTTTGCAATGTAGAGCCTATATTGGATCATATTGAGCAGTTAGATGTATTAGGATATTTAATTATTTACTTTTTGGCTTTTTTTTTGGGTTTGGTTGTCTTGTTTTTTATGTTGATTTATGGTTTGTGTTAGAGAGCTAGTTCCATGTTAGGTTGTGGTCATGTTTCGTAAGCCATTAGTAAAGGTGTATGTGAACTTCAATGTTATATTTTTCTTTCCATTATATAAGGCTCTGTAAACTTTATATATATATATTTATATATATATATATATATATATATATATATATATATATATATATATATATATATATATATATATATATATATATATATATATATATTGCTATTACATATGATTCAGATTCAAACCGCCAAAAAGATTTTGTTCAAAAGAAACAATGAAAAACATATTATTGTGTGGACATAAATGTGCATGATGTTGTAACACCCAGAAAGGATTAGAAATATGTAGCTTTGCCAAGAGGAGAAATGAAAGAGTTATATTTCCTTAATTGTTTCCTCATTTAAAAAATAGAAATAAAATAATTAAAATTATAGTTACAATGAATCTTTTTATTATAATATCTTTTTTTAATGTTTGACTCGGTAGATACATAATTATCTCTATTGGTGCTAAAATTTCAAAATCAAAACTAAATAGTGACTCTTACGTAATGACCCAAGAATCTTATGCACTGACAAAAAATAGAAAACATATTAAAAATAGAAAATAGAACACACAGATTGCTATAGCAATCATGGAACAAGATTTTTATTAATCTTCTTGAATCTTGCAGATCTTCTTGATCTTGCTTATCTTGCTCAATTACAATACTACACCCATGAGTCCTTTAAATAGACATGAAAGAAAAGAATAATTAGAAAAACAAACTGAAGACTAATTTTAGTCTTTACATGCAAACTAAAATTGAACTGCTTCTCTAACAATTTAACTAACTATTTGTTAACTAACTAATAGTTAACTACTGTGCATGCATGAGGAGTGGAAAAATTAACTCCTGTTAACTTTAGTTTCTAACACTCCCTCTTAATTTCTACCACTAACAACTTTAGCATTTACAATGCCTAAATTTTGTCAATACACTACCTCTCATGCAGAATACAATGCCTTGTGAAATACATCGCCTTATATGTGGAATACACAACCTTGCGAAATACATCACCTTGTATTTCCAATTTCTAGCATAAATAGGTGCAATGCTACAACATTACTAAACATCTTCATACAAAATAAATACAATTTCTCAATGAGCATTCACTCAATGTTTAAGACTGAGGAGTACCCTGTCGAAAGGCTATCAACGAACATGCTTATGTCCAACACTGCAAGCTTCCTGCTTGGTTATCTTTCTTTCACCTGATGCTTAACTACTCAGGTTTCCTCCTAGGACTCTACTAGGTTCTTTCCATGTTGGTCTAGATTTGCCAATGACCAACCTGATCTTCAGACACTTTGACAACTTCACTCGCTGTTCAACACACACACTTTCACAGCTTCACTCACTGTGTAACACAAGCTCTGTGGAGCTAATCTTTTCAAACATGACACTGCAATCATCAGTGCTATAATCTGAAGACAATGAATGATTGCATTGCTTGCATAACATAGAAAACATACGCCTTGTAAAATTGAATACAGACAACATACAAGAAACAAAAACAAATAAAAATATATCTCAGAAGGCTTTCGCTTGGTCAAAATAGAATCCAGTAGAGACCACGAACTAGCTGGAATGCTTCAATGCCTTCTTCACCACTTCTTCACTTCTATGGAAGCTTGAATTACACTTCACTTCTGCAAGTCTTTATACAACAAACTAATTTCCATGATCTGTGTGTTCCTTCTCAGTCCAAACTACTACTGTTGCGCTAGCTTTGATTTGATGTTGTGCCAAAAATCTGTACGATGAACTATTGTCATCGATTGACTACTCTACGCGATGATCTGCTTGCGTTCCATACTTCTATGTGATGTTAGAAACTAAAGTTAACAGGAGTTAATTTATCCACTCCTCATGCATGCACAGTAGTTAACTATCAATTAGTTAACAAACAGTTAGTTAAACTATTAGAGAAGTAGTTCAATTTCAATTTGCATGTAAAGATTAAAATTAGTCTTCAGTTTGTTTTTCTAATTATTGTTTGCTTTCATATCTATTTAAATGACTGATGGGTACAGTATTGTAATTGAGCAAGATAAGCAAGATCAAGAAGATCTGCAAGATTCAAGAAGATTAATAAAAATTTTGTTCCATGATTGATGTAGCAATCTGTGTGTTCTATTTTCTATTTTTAATATGTTTTTTTATTTTCTATCAAATGGTATCAGAGCCTTGGAGAGAAGATCCAGGGAGAAGAAAGGAATAGCAGAAATAGAAAGAGACGTCGCTGTCAAAGTGGAGATCTCTACAACTGTAGATGAATATTGTAGATTTGAGGCAGAAGATGGGCCCAGGCGTGGAGCTACAAAGGGGCGCTCATAGACGCTGGTTGAGTCTCAATTCACTCCCACTTGGGGAGGATGCAAACACACACCAAGGTTTAGAAATGGAGAGCTTCAATTATAGTTATAATATGACTGGGTTGGGTCACCACAAGCGAAGCTATAGTCTATCGACTTACAGCTCTGTGGTTCTATTCTCATGGGAGGAGGTGTACCCAAGCATAAACTAGATACGTGTAATGGCCCCGAGTTGGAGGTGGAGGTGGAGCTTCCACTGCCGCCGTCGTTTGACCAGTAACATTGCTCCGCCCACTATTTTGGGCCCTATTGGACAAGGGTGAGGACAGATGCAAAAAAAAAGTAGTCAATGCATATAAGTACAGAATGCAAGCAGATCATCATGCAGAGTAGTCAACCGATGACAACAGTTTGTCATACAGATTTTTGGCGCAGCATCAAATCAAAGCTAGCACAAGAGTAGCAATTTGGCGTGAGAAGGAACATGCAGATCATGGAAATCAGTTTGTTATACAAAGACTTGCAGAAGTGAAGTGCAATTCAAGCTTCTGTAGAAGCGAAGAAGTGGTGAAGAAGGCATTGAAGCATTCCAGCTAGTTTGTGGTCTCTGCTAGAGTCTATTTTGACCAAGCGAAAGCCTTCTAAGATATGTTTTTATTTCTTATCTGTTGTCTATATTTAGTTTTACAAGGCATATGTTTTCCATGTTATGCAAGCAATGCAATCATTCATTGTATTCAGATTATAGCATTGATGGCTATAGTGCTGTGTTTGAAAAGATGAGCTCCACAGAGCTTGTGTTACACAACGAGTAAAGCTGTGAAAGTGTGTGTGTTGAACAACGACTGAAGCTGTCAAAGTGTCTAAAGATCAGGCCGATCGTTGGCAAATCTAGACCAACGTGGAAAGAACCCAGCAGAGTCCTGGGAGGAAACCTGAGCAGTTAAGTGTCAGGTGAAAGAATGGTAAGCAAGCAGGAAGCTTGCAGTGTTGGACATAAGCATGTCCGTTGATAGCCTTTCGATAGGCTACTCCTCAGTCTTAAACGTTGAGTGAATGTTCATTGAGAAATTGTATTTGTTTTGTATGAAGATGTTTAGTAATGCTGTAGCATTGCATTTGTTTATGCTAGCAATTGGAAATACAAGGTGATGTATTTCGCAAGGTGGTGTATTCCACATATAAGGCGATGTATTTCGCAAGGTGGTGTATTCCGCATGAGAGGCAGTGTATTGACAAAATTTAGGCATTGTAAACGCTGAAGTTGTCACTATGTATGCATTGATTATCCCATTATGCATCGAATGGTAACATTAAACATAAAAGTAAGATTCACTGCATCAAATGATAACTGAGAAAAGGGGTTTCTAAGACAGCTAATAATAGGACAGTATGTTATGTCGTAGATGAATGCGCCTTGATAGTATAAATTGAATCCTTAGCCCAGGCTCGCAATGCAAACCTTGCTCGCAAGTCAGCCCGGCTTGCCAGTACAGCCGGTTTTCACTTACCAACATCGTATGGATTTGGCATTGAGGAGGAAACATGGTTTCCATCATATTATCTCGTTTTCTAAACCGCGGGAATTGATCCTTCACAGAGTTATACCGCGTGGAATTGGTTATGTCGAATGTCAACCAAAACACGTGAGCATTTACATTGTAACAGTCTGAAAATATATTTGTAATCAGCAGCGAACGCATTGTGCTTTTAAAGTTGTAATGAATTTGACATCCTATTAAATTAGTTTACCAATTTTTTTAAGGGCAAAATCTCTTACGGGGAGGAGAAAGAAACAATAAAACAGAGAGAGAGAAAGAGGACTGATCAGGGTATTCATCGCTGATTCTCTGTTTTGGCTAATACTCGGTCACATCATTGCAAGGTAGCATCATTGTTCTTCCATTGCAATTTCAATTTCTTTAATACTTGAGAAGCGCGAGGGTTAGTTGGTGGCAAGTCGAACCATAAAACAATAAGTTTTGGTTGATTCTTATTCGCCTATTTCATTAGGTAAATTAGGAAAATTATTTATTATATTGATTTACTCTGCTTCTCAGGAGAGCATAAGTTTTGACGTATGTCCAGAATGTTCTTGAGATTTTTTTAATGTATTTTACGGTTTTATTTCACTGTAAACGATCATTGAAGACTTTCAAATGTTTTGGACCACCATCAGAAGGACATTCGCACATGCTGTGTACATCAATTTTGATTATAAGCTGACTTGGAAACTTAGAGCATTTGTTGCACGTCGGCGGCCAAAGCTTCCAGGCTCCAAGACCATACTTGTGGTTGGCCCATGGTTTGTCAAGTCAAATCCTACCAAATCATCATGTTAGTACCTAGTGCTACGTCCTACCTTATTTTACTAAATCTCATCGTATTTTAAAGTTAATAGACATCAATTTAAAAGTTAAGGTATGTGGCTATGCGGCATCTCGGTTTACAAATCAAAATCCTCTGCCAGCCTAATCTGTCAATCTATAGGTTGGACTCATATGACTTTGCATGTCGTCAATTAATCGACATTTAAGATAAGGTTTTGATTACAAACAAAATATTTGGAAACAGGTATGTGTCAAATTTTATCCTCAACATTTTGGGATGTGCAAATTTACAATTTTTTTTTTTTTTTTTTTTTTAACATTTGTTATGAGGTTTAGGATGTCCAACATCTTTCCACACTCACAACGCTACGAGTTCAAGTTTTCTAACTAGATTGACAATCACATGTATAGATTTGATAGATAGGAATGCAACTTCTGGGATTTTTATACCCTACATCATTAACATCATAGTGGGGAATCAACATGATAGTAGTTGCAATTTTTTACCTCAACATCTATCACTAGACCCTAGAAGGAGAAATTCCAGAAGATTTAGGGAAACTAATATTGTTAAGAAGCCCTATATGTCATCAAATGCTTTCAATGGGAACATACCATCTCAGTTGTTAAATTTGACTATGTCGGCATATCGGAACCTATCTCATAATCAATTAAAATGCATCGTACATCTTTATTTCAGTAAATTTTAGTAAATTTTATTTTCAAAGTAAACATATTTTGGTTTCTCAAGATATGCATTAGTAAATCTTCCCATATACCCATGGTAATCGATGAGCTCTCTTATGTTACATAAATTACATTAGCATGCTTTACGCACTCTTAAATTTTTTTTTATCTTCAAACTAGGTTAAATCGTAATATTTATCATAGCGTAGCATATCTCTCCACTTCACTAAAGAACACGACCATTAGTTATAGTTTCAATAAAATTCAACTTTTCTCCCATATCCTAAAGTGGCATTAACAAGGAGACTTCATAGCCAGGTTAGTAGACCTACCAGGTTAGATTTTGTGTATTCTAACTAGAAGTTCCAGACTACATTGTAATAGAAAATATATGTGTACATTATTTATAGATTCAATGTAGATTATTATTTTTGTTTAATCTCATATTTCCTTGCACAAATTATCTAGAGATGATTTTCATTAGAACAACTTAACAGTTATTTTGATTTTTTAATATCCTTAGTGCCAATGTGATTACACTTTAATTTGTATCATATTTTTAATTTGATACATTTCTTTTCATGCTAGACGTTCTTGTACTTAACATGTGCCCAAGCCACGTGTAATTCAAATGTAATACCCTACTCTAGCTATAAAAATAATCCTTTTATTTAGGTTTAGCTTTGATTGCTCTATGTTTTGTATTGTGTGGCTAGGTATGGTTATTTTGTAGTTGTATATTCTATTATCAGCAACATATGATTGTTTCAAAGTTGTATATTCCTTCATTTACATAGTTATCCAAGCACTAAACACCTGAATATTATTGTAAATGATTATATAAATATATAGTGTAGTTGAATATGTTTTCGAAAATGTTACTAGAAGGTATAGAATAATATCATACAGTCATTGACTTTTTAGTTGATAAAGTAGGGTTAATGTCAATTTGCCTCCCTCCACTCTTACATAAATACACAATTAAATAAATTACATTTAATCAATGGGCCCTACCTCAGTAACTAGCTATTTAATAATTAGAACATTATCATCTTTACATTTCCTCAACCATCAATTTCCATCTTACTCAATCACTCTAATATTCATGCAAGATTTTGATTTTAAATTTGAATTATGTGGTTAAGTCATCCTAAAATGGCCTAAATATATGCACATCAAATAAAAATAATAATTAAAATATAGGTGAAATCCATCTTATGGTGTGGTTTGAAATCCCTACTAATAGGTCAAGTCACACCCATGTGTAAGAGTGACATTTCAGTCTAAAATGTAACAATGCCTTACACGTGCAAGTAAACATAACAATATCTTATGATTGAAGTTTCCAATGAGTATTAATATCTTTAATTATGTGCTTACATTACTACATTTAATTATGTTCACCAAAATTTTTAGAGAAAAATATTTGCATTATGTGTTCTATGAATTATTCTATATTTTTATTGATATGTATGTACACATTAAATTGGAAATTTTCTTTTGTATTTAATCAATGGTCCACATTCATTTTTAGATGATGAATACAATTGGATTATCCTCCTCTCGACACATGCCATATATTGATGCAACATGGTCATAGTGACAAATGGTGGCCACTAAAGATGTTTTACCACTAGTGATGCGGTAACATATATTGAAGGGTGGGGGGTCAATAAATTGACTCAATGATCTATTTTTGTTTTTAAATGATAATTTTTTTCTTAAAATATATACATTCATACATTAGATGATATTATTATTTTTTCTATATTTTATTGTGTGCATAAGCATTCATTGATTCACTTGATATATTATTATTTTATATATAATTCTAAGAAGAGGGGTTCGAAATGGACCATTCCATTATACAAGGGAGATGAAAGATTTAGCATTAATAAATCCATATTAAACACCTATACAAATGTTAAAATGATATAGCCACACAAATTTGTAGATCAATAGATTCAAACATTGGGACACACTACAAACATGATGCAGACCAATAGATGAGAAACTCACAAAACATTGTTCCTAAGAAATTCAATCCACATAAAAGTTGTGTACTTCCCATAACATCTCATTTTTTAGAGTAAAGGTTCAACTTCATAGGTTTAGGGCCCTTCCTAGATTTACATTTTTTCTTTCTTCTCACAACATTAAATTCTCTCCATCCCCTAAATTAAGATATATATGGATACAAATGTCAATAGAGATGATGTGCTAGGATATATCTAAGTAATAAAAATTTATTACTCCTCTATTTAGGTTAGTATTTGAATTCCAAAGAGATTCTTCTACCTCATTTATATTTTCCTTATTAGTCCCTATAGACTCAGAAGACACTCAACCTATATTTGGAATGGTTGCAAAAATTTATGGTAAATCACTCCTTGTGTCATTGTTGCTCCCAAATTTTTATATTAGTTGTTTAGTAAGGGAATCTTTACACCAACAATTAACCATCTTGTATTTATAACTACTATATGTTGTGGCCAAATTTCCCATTTCAAAATATATATGACATCTGACAGGTAAACCTTAATAATTAATAGATTATATCTACTGTCAATCTTTCAATTTGATGTTAATATTAGCTGAAAGTTCTTTATAGATATCTCTGATAACCAATATTCTATAAAAAGTTGAATGTTTAATTATTATTGTATTAAAATTTATTAGAAAGAAGTTGACCAATAAATTTACTATAACTTTGAAATAATATATAGAATGTAACTCAAGTGGAATATGTAGTAATCAGACCAAAATATGCATCACTAGAGACATAATATTAGAAACTCACATTCTTATCTTATTCAAGATTAAAAACCACATAAATAATCCTTTGGAATATGGAAATATTTAATGTATACTACCCATCAAGGTTCATATATATTTATGATTGATGATTAGGTAGGCCTGACCATAACATGCTAAACATGTAAATAAATATTTTGGTCGAATATGCTTCTTTCAAATCTAAAATATTAACAAGTGCTTCCCCATCAAAAGTACTGAGTAGATTTATTTAACTAGGGTTAAAAAATCCATTCTGATATTTCCCATCAACCTTAATCGATTAATGCATTTGTAAAAGTTAATATAACTCATTTGCTACTACTTATTGGATCCAATTTAGGGAAATCATCCCACCTAATGTGAATTCTGAAAACTTGGGCACCGCACTCTCAACTACCAAAGATATTTCATTATATAAATTAGTTTCATCTTCCACATATGCCTCATCTAACTTACCTTGATTAGGTATTTTGGTCTTTAGATCCCTTAAAATATATTTATCATTGCCTTGTTGAATAGAACTCTACCTAGGAAATCCAATCTTCATATACCCCCATCTTACATCCACCTAATCCCTCTTTCTCAACAACAACTACTAGAGAGTATCTTCCAAGTTTTAAAACCATAATGTAGAGAGTGTTCATAATTAAAACTATAATAGTAGGATAAACCATGCACTTTATGTGTTATTTTAACCTAAATGAATGGTTGAAATAAAAGCATATCAGGACCATCTAAAAAAGAAAGTTTATATATGAGGTCATAATATATGATTAAAAAAATTGATAACACATTAAGAGAATAAGGAAATCATGTTCTTGTACACATAATCTTATTATACATGGCCATTCATCACTATTTATTGAGATGTAGACAGTGCATATTGATTTTGTTTTTGTACTTTTTATTTAGTTCATTCGTGCATCAATAAGTGTTTGCTTGATTATTTTGTTTCATTGCCTCTACTTGAAAAAATATAGATACTGGAGTGTAGGGGAATTCAAGAGAATCTATTTTTTTGATATTATTACCTTGATTGTAGTTGTGAATGCCGAGTTTTTAGCTAGATTTGAAGTTCATGATCAATTATTTGTGTAGTATGTAAGGTATTTAATTATTTCCCCTTAAAGATGTTATGTTTTAAAATTTTAGTGGTTTAATTTGATTTTTTCTTCTCTTTAATAGAATAGGTTAGAGTTTTCTTAAGCTAGGTAACATGGGTAAGTTAGTTTTACGTAGTACATGGTTAGTATTTATTCAGATTAAAGTAACACCACTTTTTATTGGTGTGGAATCTAATGAAGACACATTTGGAAGCTAGTGTCTCCCCCTGACATAATCAAGATAGAAGAATATATAGCTGATTAGGAAGACAAAAATGACTCTACTGAAAAAAGAAATAAAAAAAAAGAGAGAATAAAGTGCTCATCAAAGTGAGGAACAATGGTGGAAAGTGTAACAACTACTTTTGGCTAGTGTAAGAACCAACTATGTTTAGATGAATTGGAAATTATATAGAGGAAAGAGTAGCTCGTTATTTTGATTTGTGTGACAACCAACCAATTTTAGATGGACTAGAAACCATCATTGCCTAATGTCACAAGAGGCCCATATCTTATAAATAACTATCAATGTCCCTAGGAGACCAACAAACTAATTTTGGTAGGATCAAGAATGAGCCTAGACATGGATGGAGGTTCATGTCTATATAAAATATTTTAGCTCCAAAAATTATGAAAACCCAATATAATCATAAAAGAAACTATAGAGGTGAAAAGATCATGGGGATCCTTAGTGGGCCCCAAACTAATTTGGACTGGATCAGAAACTTGAGACTGTAATTAAGAAAAGAGGTTTTACATATTGTCCCTGAAACCATTCTCAAGCATAAGAGGCCCATGTCCCTAAAAGAGCCTTCCAAATATATCCAACCATTACCAAAAAATATAAAGGGACCCAATATTTCTAAGAACTAAATCCATTGGTCACAATGTAAGAAGTATCACCTAGACAAAACCGAAAAAGGGTGGTCAAATATAAAATTTTAAATTAAAGACCATAAACACTTAGTAAAGTAATCCAAAAGCCATAAATTCTATTTGTACCACCCAAAAGAGTGACCCATGTTTGAAACATAGTAGCCAAATCGAACAAATAGAAGATCTAATAAAACATAGGGAAAATTATTCTAACACCACCTTCTTATCATGTCAAGAGTCTCCAAATAAAACCCAATACATTTTTTCTTCCAAATTATATACAAATCCATGCAAGGATTCATTTTTCCCATAAGACTTTAATCTATGTAATCACTTAGAAAACCTAGAATTTTTAGAGCAATCTCATAATAGTGCCAACATTCAAGCATTCTTCAATTAATGTGAATCCTTCAACTAAGGAGAGCCAATATTTGTAGGTTTTTAAGAGGATAAGCCACTTTTTATTGCCTTCCATCCAAAACATAATGTAGTTAAAAATACAATAGACACTAATAGTAAATAACCAAATTTTACTCCAATAGAAGTTAGGCAGTCTAAGCCCCTTATTTTGAAATAGGATAGATTCCTTGAAGGGACCACACCAAAAACTGAAAATAAATATCCATTCAATGCCATGTGAAAAAAAATACTTACTAGAGTCCAAACTACCAACATTTATGGGATAATGAAGTATCCTCAATACCCACTACACCTCCAACCAATTAATAGTTTTTTGTCAAATGAAACATGATAAGGCTAGTTCCCTCTGCAATTATAGACCAATTCTTGCTCTAGCCCTAGCTTCTTTATATATCCACAAATGAACCAACAATAAAACTAGGCATTGGATAATATTCTCATTGGTATCTAAAAAATATTATGATCTCCTCCATCAAAATCATTCAAAAAATCTTTCTTATAGTGTATAGACTACAAAAAAAAAATATAAATGGTTACTTGTGTTCCTCATAACCCGCTTTTCCATCCATTTTCAACTAGTCTCAATCTATGAAGGACAAATAAATATACTAAAGATCATAAAGCCACACCTCCTCTCATTGAATAAGGAGAAAAGGATCTTAACATACCCCAAAAAATTAACAGGCTTTCCCTCCCTAAATAATGGGTCAACCATCCATAAGGAAAATCATCTAAGTCATCCCTTTTATTTTAATGAAACTAAAAATATTGAATGTAATAGTTATGAGTTTCAACATGAAATATTTTATAAATATTTATCACAAATAGTGAAGGGTAGACCCCTTCAAAAATTAAGGTAGGATCTATCTCCTTTTTCCCTCTATACATCTAGGTTAGAACCATTTATCTAAACTAGATCTTTAACGATCCTTTAAAAAGGATCTAACTGATTTAGTCATCCCCTTCCTATAGAATAATGAAAACAAACATGATGCACCAAAATAGGTTGAGCAAACATCCATGTAATTCAAGTGTACATCAAATGATAGAAGCAAAAATCTTGCCCTATCATTCTGAATATGCTCTTGATCTGCATCATCCCCATCCCCATCATCATATTTTTCATCCCTCATTATTTTTAATTTCAAAAAAATATTATTCACTCCCTTTCCTACTCATATTGTTTATCCACTTCCCATGGTCAACATTTGTTCAAGGCATGTATGTTAGTGAGTTTATTAAATAAAATCACATTTGTTTGAGTTATTTTTTCAACTCAATGTTGGTGTTATTTATTGCTTCCATATTTTATGAGTTATTCTAAAAAATGATCTAATAGTTGAAGATTTCTCTTGGACACAACACCTCAACTATAAGTGATTCCCTTTCTAGTGACATTGTTGCTTTGAGATAGACCATTTAACAAGATATTACAACTTCTATAATAGAAATAAGGAATCTATCTAGTGGAAGGTTTTATTTACCACTCATCTTTTTATGGAAAATGATGAAACCAAAAGTGAAGAATTAGATTAGAATAGGAAATATGTTAAAGTTATAGTGGTGCATACAATGGAAGTTTTTAAGGTATCCCCAATCTTGCCTACCAGGTCTTTAGGATCAGCATGTAAAGATAAATATCTTAATGATAACTATAGATAATCTAATAAATCAAAATAGTTATTCCATTCTCTCATGTTTCATATGTAGATGAAAATAAGGGTTAAACTTTAGTGCATGAAAATATAAATGGATGTAAACAAAGTCCTCGATTTCAATATTATCCCTCAAAAATGGTGAATAGAAGTAGTTTGTAATGCAGATCCTATGTTGGATCCTATTGAGTAGTTAGTTAGATGTATTAGTATTTTGGTTTATTGCTTTTTGGTCTTTTCATAGGTTTGGTTGTCATGTTTTCTATGTTGACTATTCACTTATGTTGAAGGGGAAAGATTAAATAGCATGCACTAACTCGAATGCATGTTAGCATGGATCTAGCCCCCACCATAGGTTTAATGTAGTTGAAAATTCATTAGTTTCTAATTATTATCAGTCTCCATTTTACATTAACATTGTTTTCACTTATCACATAACATGATAAAAAACAATGTTGTTATAGTGGTGGTTCATAGAGCGGTTAAGATGGCATCATTCATTGTTCAAACATGTTTAAATTTTAAAATTCTTATTTGAACTCATCCTGCTCAAACCTATCCCATATAAATTTTCATGGCTATCAGCTTGAACATTCTAGTGGATGTGATGAATCTATAGAATTATATGCCCATGCTCATTCTTAGAGAATCCATGAATGTTTCACAACATAATCAGAATCAGCTAGAGGATTTTTTAAGTTAGCTCTATGCCCATATTTATACCTTTATTTTTTTAGTTTACTTGGCTTTCAGTGATGAGAATAGAGGAAGGAAAGTTTGTCATGGTCTCCATGTTAACTGGGGTATTAACCCTCAAAATTATTCTATAGATATGTCAATAAGAAATTAATCTTGTAACATCAATGTAAAATTCATTTATTCACCAACAGGGGAAGGGATTGTATGCAAATTCTTTCTAGATTTAAAGGATCTAGTTTAGCAAATAGTACTTCTTGCATATATATGATCTTTTGTAAACTAAAACACCTATGTTTTATTTTATAATCATCTTAATAGTCCTAATAATTTGATAATCATGTGGATGTACAAATGTGAATAACTATAGTTCGGTATACATGAATCAATGCATTATCCATCGAATGGGGGTATTGGTTATAACTTTCTAAGTTCTTACAGTTCTTCTTATGCAAATATTTATAAATGAGATGGCATTCAATACAATTCAAGAGGCTTGAATCATGTTTTCATTCCTACAATCATAGGTGAGAATATATACTACCTCTTTTATTTTATTCCTAAGTGTTTCCCTAAAAGTTATCTCAAAACATATATAGATAGGAAGAAGATTAATTAATGTTCAGTGAGTTATATAGGGTCAATTTCTTCATTTATGGTTGTCTCCTTAACAAATTTTATTTTAATTTGGTGGCTCAATAAACATCATTTGAAGAGGTAGATTATTTTCAGTAGTTGTAGCAATACATCATTTCTAGATTCAGAAGAAAAACCTTGAGAATGTTTTCTGATAAAGAACTAGGAAGAGCTTGTAAAAATTATTTGAAAGACATGGAGTTGAGAAGTGGTGGCTTTGGCACTATGTATAAAGACACCCTCTTATATGGTAATATTAAGGATGTTAAAAAATCCAAGCAAGTTTTAAATCTACAAAATGACAATTATTTTATTAATGACGTGATAAATCTCTCCCAAATTAATCATATAAACATATTATAATTGTTTAGATGCCACCCACAAACTCAATTTCCATTATTGGTATTTGAATTTATTCCTAATGGACAAACCCTAAACCAGTGGGAATGGAAAATCACCTTTAATTGTGTGGGTGGGATGATTAATAATAAAGGGAAAGAGAAGATCATTATAAGATTCACCTATAGTGGCTGACATTATAGGACTTCATGTTATTTGTAGACTATATAGTAATTTTTTTTTTCTATTCATATTATGATAGCTTAGTTCTACTTTCACAAAAATAAAGTTGGTGTTGACCGGACTCACTACTTATATAAGCTTCCTCTTTTTTATAAAATTATTAGTTAAAGTTACTTCCCTGATAATATATTCATTTTAATAAGGCTCACAATTTATATTTTTTTATTAGTTTAAATTTTATCAAAAGTATATTGAAGTTACCATGAAATTAATTATAATCCTGTATGAGGAAATGTAAATTCCAACACTCTCAACATAAAAGTCACTAGGAAAATAATAGTATTATATATATCCTCCATTCAAATTTAACAATTATTAATACAGAAGTTAATGACATCTTATGGTTGCCTCTATTTTAATCTCACATTAGTCATGTTTTTTATATGTAATTAATCAAATAATAAAAATGAAATATATTGATAAAATGGACCACAATAAAATGTTTTTTTGTAGTTTTTATTATTGAAATTCCATATATACATGGATTACTTATAACTCACAATAATTAAATATTCAAACTTGTTAAAATATGGTTGAATTATAACATAATATTTTATAAATTAGTTTGACTTGTTCAAACTTGTTAAAAGTTGGTTATATTATTATATAATATTTTATCAATTAATTTAACACATAACCACATATAAGTCTAAATTTTGTTACACAGATATCAAGATTTATATAATGGGAATAAAATGTAATATGGAATGTGTAACTTTCTATTGATGTTTTTATCTTTTATCAATTTAATTTTCAAGGATCATGTACATGGAGATAGTCACATAGACCCATCAAATAAAAGTTCATCAACAAAGGGTTGAAATTCAAATTTAGTCCTTGCATGAACTTAATGTGAGGACTTATCAATATAGAGTTTAAATTATGAGATAAAAATATTAGATACTTTTTCTAAAAGGAAAATGAAGTTCTTAATATGATAGGTGTTGATATATTTTTAAAATAGTGTGGAAAACTTTCAAAAACTTTATATACTAAGGTTTCATGTCCATATTTTTGTATTTTGATTTCTTTCTTTCTTTACATGTCACATTACATCTGCAAGATTTCTAAATCTAATTTTTCATTACTCATAAACCTTTGGGAAGTTTTTTGATATATAATGGCCTCTATCCACTTAGTTGTAACTATTTTTAGGACAATTAGAAGGATGGTATTGAAGCAACTAAAAAAAATTCATCTCAAAATTTTATGATGAGGTATATAATACTACTCCCCTTCTCAACCTAATATATGTTAAATTTTATGATGAGGTATAAAATCCTACCTTTCAAGGGGGAGGTAGCCTTGCCACCATCCCTCCATGGGTGGGATGCTAGGCCATTCCCATTTTACTTAAAAGAAACAAAGGTAGCAATGTCATCACCCACTCCTATTTTTTGTGGGTGGGATGCAACTTTGTCATGGCCTATTTATTTTTTCAAATCTATTTTTTTATCTATATATTTTTTTAATTTTTTTATTTATGTGTGTGTGTGTGTGTGTGTGTGTGTGTGTGTGTGTGTGTGTGTGTGTGTGTGCGTGCGTGCGTGCATGTGTGTGTATATGTATATGGATATATACATACAATGTATGTATATATACATATACATACATACATATATACATATATATATATATATATATATATATATATATATATATATATATATATATATATATATATATATATATATATATACATACATACATACATACATACATTTGATGTATGTATGTATGTATGTATATATATATATATATATATATATATATATATATATATATATATATATATATATATATATATATATATATATATACGTTTGATTGTGTGTCAAAACTAATCACTGCAGTTGTGTGTGTGTGTGTATTTGTGTGTGTGTATATGTGTGTGTGTGTGTGTGTGTGTGTGTGTGTGTGTGTGTGTGTGTGTGTGTGTGTGTGTGTGTGTGTGTGTGTGTGTGTGTGTATCCATTATAGAATTACATTTGTAGTTTTAAATAATTCTCATAAGTAATTTTTTCATAATTATAAAAATAAATAGGTAATTTTTGATATTATTCCCCAAGAGGTATTTTACCTTTCCAAAACAAGCTAGGAAATATTAAATATTATTTTTAGGGGTGATTTAAAATTACCCAGAACATTTTTCCTTGTAAATAAGTAGCTAAGTTATAATTTTATTTCTTTTTTTTTACCTAATTTAATTTTACATCTAATCTCTAACAATAATTACATAATTCTAATTATTTTATTTGTTTCTATATGTAATTCGGTTGAATGTGGCATTGCTTCAATTGGGATAATTTTTATAGATACAAGTTAAGATGAGTTTGAAACATAGCTAGGTTTCTAAAATTAGACTTCTAATTTACAAATAGACGCTTAAACTAATTTAACATATATACTTCCTTTTATATTTTAAAATCTTGTGTTATAATTATT
Source organism: Torreya grandis (assembly GCA_037957365.1). Classification (NCBI taxonomy): domain Eukaryota; kingdom Viridiplantae; phylum Streptophyta; class Pinopsida; order Cupressales; family Taxaceae; genus Torreya; species Torreya grandis. The sequence continues at coordinate 888,438 of JARHVA010003370.1, forward strand.
CTTCATTATTTTCATGAAATAAAAGTAAGCTTGAAATTTATCTCTTCAATGAATTTTTTTTTGTAAGAATTCTTCTATAGCTTATACAAAGATAAATTACATTTTAAGCTAAAAATGTAATATGGAATACAACTAATTATTTTATATCTTTTGTAAGGCTAAATTATAGTGTAAGATAAAAATATAATAGGGATTGTAATAGTGCATATATATTTTTAAATAATATATGATTATTTTCAACATAAATTTAATGTTCATTCAAATTCACTTGTAACTACGTTTACATAGACATATAATTTTTATTCAAACAATATATATTTCATGTATGCAATTTCTCACATGTATACAATCTTCACTCTATGATTTCTCACAAATATAAATTATTCACAAAAAAATTGGATATAATTTTTAATTTTCAATGAGTAACATCACTCTATAATTTATTATAATATACAACTTACAACATTACAATAATATTATTTTGTCCAGCACTCGAAACATTTAAACTAGTGTTGATTAATTTTATAGTTAAATAAGACAATTTTTTTTTCATATCCACAACAAGAATTCATATAAATATCAACATATCACTTATTTGCATCCATAACAATATGGAAACACAACTTTTTGCATTTATAGAAAACACCAAAAAAAATGGCAACTAGGCAAGAGTGAAACCTGATCACCTCTTAGCCTTATGACATCATCAGATGTCCCAAGCCCTAGTCACCCATTCCCAAGAGGTGACACCCACACATTCAAATATTCATAGCTAATAATATAAAATAAACAAGCCACTAAGGCTTCAAATAGTCACATAATCATGGAATATATACATAAGACCTACGTAGTTGATAAAATAAGAACACATCAGTAATAATAAGGTACAGATACTTCAACAATGAATAGTATTCAAACCTCTATAAATAAAGAGGAAGGAAAACTAGTAAGTAGTCCTAAGACCCAAAGCTTCACCTTTAACTAATACTCTACAATTTTTTCATTGAAACAATGTATGGAAGGGGAACGACATGCAACCCTTAGGCTCCAAATGCCACTTAAATAAAAATAATAAGGAAAGGAAGGTAACATGAAACCATTATATCCACAAGTTTCCCTTTAAAATTTTACCAATTCCATGTCGGTTTCCCCCAAGTACATCCATATGATATGCACTCAAAAACACATAGCAATGCTTCCACACATAATAGCAAATAGAAATATCAATGCCCACACACTAACCATGTAAAAATATTGGGATTTTATTCACTTTCATAATAATGTAGCAAAACATATCTTACATAACATAAGTTTACAAATCATCTATTTAATCATTTTTCTTTCCTTATTCATTTTAAAATAAGTTCACAGGGAAAACATAGTCAAGGCTTTCACTCATCATATTCACATCAACCAAATACCAAAACCATACAAGATTTTAGTGAATGAATAACCCTATTAACTAAGATATTAAAAAAAATTACGTAGTAGAGTACACAAGGAATCTTGGCTAAGGAAAGTGAGGTTTTAAAGCAAGTAGAGAATTAACACTCCTAATCTTGAGAATGAATTTTAATCTTGATAGTGATTCCAACTATTTAATGTCCCTCCTCTCTTTATACTAAACTTATTTTTAATACCCCTTCACCATTTTTTTAGTCTACTTCTTCATGTGCAACTTACCGAAAGTGGTGAGTAGAAGAAACAAATATAACATTCTTCTTCTTGAGGCATCCAAATTGCATAAAACTTTTTCGAGGCTATCATATCTATGATTATTTTTTACCCTTCAAGGACCATTACTTTTCCTTCTCCATAAGTAAGTAACTAAATATCTAAAGATTTGTTTTATTTTCCCAATACCTAATGCATTGAACCTCCCCCCACCTTCCTTTAGCATTTCAAGGTTTTTATTGTCTAATAAAATTAAGAGAGTAATAATTTTTGTGTAACTCAATATCCCTTTTTAATATTTAATGTTTTTTGGTTTAAGTGTTTCATAATTATCCATTTCAAACTCCACATTATATAATTTATCCTCCACCTTGCCTTCACCCTAGAAAATATAGGGACCAATACATGTTCATAGTTCCATTTACTTCAAATCTTATTCTCTATCTCATATTTATTCACTATCACATGTTAATAATTCACATTTACTCATTTATTATTCATTAAATTATATTTCATTCACTACACCATATAGTACCTTACCATAACTTTATACTATATTGATAAAAAAAATGATAGCATATGATATCTAATCAGTCTCAATCTATAATCCACTACCACAACACTATACAAACCACTACCAAGTATCTTTAGGAGAAACCCATCTCGATTCTTCCATGTAATTTTGCTTTCAATCAAGAAGTATTATTGGGATATGAGTTTTAGAGTTCTCCTTTGGTTCTTGTCCAATTCAAGGGGATAATTCAAATTTTACAAGTAGTAAATAGTGTATCTATACCAAAAAGATATGCTAATTATACTCAAAGAATCATCATCATTGAAAATAATAGTATTTACCTCAATGGCATATAAATTTGTCTCAGTCATGAACTAGGCTAAACCCATCCCTCTTACAAGCTTGGTGGTCTAAATATCTATGTCATACTCTTTCAACTTATTAACCCACCTGCATCTCTTGCTCGATGCTTCAATATGCATCAATATGTCTTTGACCATTGGATGAGGGATGCATGCATAATCTTGTAGTTTAGAATATAAGGTCTAGATTTTTTTAAAGCCTTCAAGAGAGAAAAAGATTGTTTTTCCATAATAGTGTAATTAAGTTTAGATCCTTGCATAACTTTACTAAATAAATTTATGGGCTTCTTATGATCATCATCATTCTTTTACAATAAGATATTATCTAAGGTATTATGTGATGCATAATAGAATATCTAGAATGCTTTAGTGTAATAAGGACTATCCAAGATAGGGGAAGATTTCAAGGCTCCTTTGATTTCATTGATTACTTGCAGAGACTCTTCCTCCCACTTGATGGTTTGGTATTTCCTCAACATAGATGTAGTAGGTAGAGTGATGTTCACAATATTAGACACAAACCATCTTACAAAGTTATTTTATCCAAAGAAAGACTTATCTCCCATCTTCGATTGTGGGATATGCATATTTTCAATATCTTTCACTCTTTTTGGATCAATCATGACACCATATTTGGACACTATATGTCCCAACAACCTTGCCTTTTATACTACAAGGTGACACTTCTTAGAATTATGTGAAATTATGAAATCCCTATATCTAATGAACACATTCTCTAGGTAATCTAAATGCTCGTTTCTATTCTTGGAGTGCATAGTAATATCATCTTGGTACATAGCTATGAACTTGTTAATTACCCTTATAAATTAAACATTCATAGCTCATTGAAACATTGCATCAATATTCATTAACTTGAATGACATCCACATATAAATATGTGTTCCATAAGGCATTGTAAATATAGTCTTAGGTATCTCATATTTATTTAGCATACCTTAATTATACCTTGAGAAACCATCAAAATTGGACAAAATATCCTATCTTATAACACTCTACAATTGGGTATCCATATTAGGCAAGGGGTAATTATCTTCCAAATAACCTTTACTAAAATTTTAGAAATATACACATAAGTGAATGTCATAATTTTTATTTCTCACAAGGACTAATTTTACCACCCATGATGAGTACCTGATGGGATGAATAATTCCACTATCCCTTAGCTTATTTACCTTATCCCACATTTTGGTGGCCAAGATGGGGTTAATAGGTCTTTGCTTCAACCTATAAAGATTGTTATCAAGTTGTAATGGGATAATATGTTGAAATAAATCTTACCTATATGCTTTGAATTCAAAATAAGACCAAACTAAGTAATCCTAATATTTATTTAGTAGCTACATATAAGCTTGATTTTATATTGCACTTAAGTGAGTACCTAGATGGACCTTTCTTGGATATTTATGAGATCCCAAATTACATTTAGTTGCATATTTGGAGATAAAGAAGTCTCTATTTTTGATTTGGTCTGATCCATCAAAACATGCTTCTAAGATCACTAATCCTTTAGGGATAATGTTTGTCTTTAGTTGAATGACATCCTTCCCAAATAAGCTTTCCTTTCCATTGTAGGTCTGAACCATGGATTCCAAATCTATAAATTTATCTTGAAATTCAAGTTCACCATTTATAAACCTTATATTATATTCATCATCATCAAAAACTTAAAAATCATGGATATTTTCTAGGACTTAAGGTCTAATGAACACCCCCACTTGATATTGATAGTGAGCATTCATATTTTCAACCTTAAATTGAGAACTTAACCCTAAAAAGTCTATCAGTGTCCTCACTACAAATTATATCATGATAACAAATGTTAAAAGCATCAAAGTATTATATCAAATAACATTCATCATTTCTATATTGTTTCAACCTTTTACTTTTGGTGACACAATAATATGAATTACCCAATCATAATTTTTAAATTTTAAGATAAATTATGATTAATAAATATGATGGAGAAATTCCTTCAGTTGAGGACAAGCAACTACTAATTAATGTAGTTGTTGCCCAAGAGAAAGAGTATAGGCTGAGAAGTAGGAAATAAGGTGCTACTCTTTAAGAGACTACCCCTACAAATTAAAGGGTAGGGGATACAAATAAAGAAGTTAAAAAAACTACAACAATCCCTATTATTTCCAAGATATCACCTGCTTCCTAGGCTATCAAATAAAGAGGTGCTTCAGCCAAGAATAAAATACCTTTATTGTCTAGCATTCTTAAAGGTACAAATTATGTTATAAGAAATCCTCCCTTGAAAAGTACTACTAAGAATGCTAATTCATCCCATCCTATTTCACCCATGACATTTAATGACTATATTCTAGCTAAAAATGTTGTCACCCTTCCTAAAAATACTCCCTTCCTTTGTACAATATGTGATATGGCTAAAATGTTGATCCAACTAAAAATCATTGTGCCCCTTGTTCAGTTATTACAAATACCAAAACGTAGGAAGAGGTCATTTGAGTATTTTGAATTTAGTGAGAATGCAACTAGAGATGATATGAATCCACCCCAAACACTCCCAAAATATGATTAAAAATCATATGAGGTTATATAACCCACCCCAGAGGTTTATTTAGGGACTAAATTAATAGAAAGTCAGTTCGATGTGGAATTGTTTTACATAACCCTATTGATTAATGGCTTAATTAAACATAATTATATGTTTAATTTTAGAACTTCTTGTAATGTGATGCCCCTAGGTGTCTTTAATAATCTTCTAATTAATATCAAATATACATTTGGCAAGTCTTATGCCATGGACACTTGAGAGGTGTAAGTTGTTAGACAAGTCAAAGTATTACTAGTATAATTAATTGTGCATCTAGGCAAGTTTTTGAATATGAATGTGTTTTCTTGGATTGTCGTCCTAAGAGGGGGATGTTGTTTTCATGAAAATGGGCTGCTAGGAAGGGTGGTCATGTGTAAATGGATCTTAATATACCACCATTTTTTTGGAGGGTAAAATGGTCAAACTTCATAGATATCCTAAGATGTTGCTTGTATTTGAGGATCTGAAAAGTGATCTAAATGTGGTATTTTACAATGATGTGGAGTTGGGTGGCTTCATTAATAATATTGATTATGTTGAACAACTTGTGGTTCTTGATGTTGGGTTTGACGATATAGGTAGTGAAGTTTTGAAAATGTATTTTAGTGAGCCTTGCTCCGATCTTGGAAATGGATCTAGGGTTATATTTTATGCCCCTAATAATAGATATTTTATTTCAAGTTTTCCTTTGAGTGCATGAAAAATATTTTTGAGTATGAGTCACTCTTGCTTGGTTTGAGAATTGCTTAAGAATATGGAATCATAGATTGATTGTAAATAGTGATTCTAAGTTAGTGGTTAAGAAGGTCTGTAATGCTTTTGACACCATAAATAAATATTAAAACAATATAGGAATGTTATATTGGACTTACTGGAGTTATTTAATGCTTTCAAAATTTGTTAACATGATAGAAGTCTTAATAAAGAACCTAATATACTTGTAGGGTTGGGTACTCAGTTTGAAATTGAAAATATGAATCCTCACTATTAGTATCAATTAGAGGTGCTTATCAAGCATTCAATCCCAGATAACATCCATCATTGGACATTTTTTTATGATGATGAATAGATTATAAGGTTTCTCAATTATGAATAATAATTTCAAGATCAACTCATAGACTTGGAATCTATGGTTCAAACCTATGATGGGAAAGAAATGTTTTATGGGAAAGACATCATTGAGCTAAATACAAATACTATAATAAGAGGATTGGTCATTTTAGAGGCATATTTTAATGGAGATAATAAAATAAAAAAAAGAGACTCATTTATCTTTAAAGATGTGACTAAGTGTAATTTAGGTTCTCACAAGAATCCAATGAAATTTTAGTTGGGCACTTGCATAAGTGCAACAAAGAAATAAGATTATTTAGCTTGGTCTTATTCTAAAATGAATGCATATAGGTTATATTTGTTTGAGCATCTCATCCAATTATATCTTGACAACAAGAATTTCAAGTAGACCTATTAACCTGATATTGCCCACCACAATACGGGATGAGGTAAATAAGCTAAGGGACGGTGGGATTATTCATCCCATTAGGTTTCATCATGGGTGGGAAATTTGGTCCCTGTAAAATAGAAGAATCATAATATATATTTGTGTGTGTATTTTTGAAATTTAAATAAAGGTTATTTGAAAGATAATTACCCCTAACTAATATGGATAACCTAGTGTAAAGTATTACGAGGTAAAAAATGTTATCCACATTAGATGGTTTCATATGGTATAACTAGTTATGGTAAATGAATCCGAGAAACACAAGATGACATTTATAATGCCTTGGGGCACTATGTCTACATGAGGATGACTTTTAGGTTGATTAATGTCAGTGCAATATGTTAATGAGCTATAGATGTTGCATTTACAAGGGTAATTAACAAGTTTATAGTTGTGTATAAAGATGACATTACAGTGTACTCCAATAATAGAAATGAACATTTGGAGCATTTAGAGAAGGTATTAATTAGATGTAGGGAATTCAATATTTCCCTTAATGCTAAGAAATGTCATTTTAGAGTATAAGAGGTGAAGTTTATAAGACATATATTGTCTAAGGATGGTGTCATGATAGATTCAGAGAGAGTTGAAGCCATGAACAAAGTGACAATTGCATATTCTAAGAAGGGAACTCAATCCTTCTTTGGGAAAATTAACTTCATCAGAAGGTCTGTGTTTAATTTTGTAGAGACCACTCTACCCATTACTTCTATGTTGAATAAAGACCAGACCACCAAGTGGGAGGAGAAGGCTATGCATGCATTCAATGACATCAAAGGATCCTTAAAATCTACCCCTATCCTAGTTAGTCTTAATTACATCAAGGAATTTTTAATATTCTCTTTTGCATCTAAAAGTAATATTGTTGTTGTCCTATTGCAAAATAAAGTTGACGGTCATGAGCAACCTATATATTTTTATAGTAAATCTATGAAAGGTTTTGAATTCAGCTACACCATCATGTAAAATCAATATCTTTCCCTCTTGAAGTCTATTAAGACATTCAGGCCTTACATTTTGAGTTCAAATATTATTGCATACATCTTGCATATAATGGTTAAGGATATCTTGACTTAGATTGAAGCATCAAGCAAGATATGTAGGTGGGTCAACAAGTTGCAAGAGTATGACATGGATATGTATACCACCAAGTTAGTGAAAAGGATAGGTCTAGCCAAGATCATGGTTGAGACCAATTTTTAGTCCACTAAGGTAAACACTATTGTTTTGAATGTTAATGATTCTTTAAATAGAATTAACATACATCCATAGTATAAAGATGTTGTTTACTACTTGAAAAATCTAAATTATCCCACTAAACTAGATAAGAATCAAAGGGAAAATATAAAACTCATTTCCTAAAAGTAACTCTTGACTGAAAATAGATTCACATGGAAGAACCCAGATGGGTTCCCTTAATATGCAAGGTAGAGGAAGAAACTACCAATTTAATTGAAGACTTTTAGAATGGAGAATGAGGTGGTCACTTTGCATCTAAAGTCATAGACCATAAGATTTTGAGAGTTGGTTATAGTGGCCATCATCATTAAAAATATAGAAAGTCTGAGAAATGTTAGTGCTTTACTAGAAGGTTAAAAGTTTTTGGTTCTCTCACCTTACAACATGTAATGATTGAAGGTCCATTTAGACAATGGGGAATAGACTTTGTTGAGGAGATCACTAGACATAGGTGGGTATTGTTTGCAATTGATTACTTCATGAAATGGGTTTAGGTAGTTCCTATAAAGAAGGCTACACATGAAGTGATTATGGACTTTTTGATCAATCACATTACTTGTAGATTTGGTGTACCTATTAAATTAATTATTCATAAGCCATGAACTTCAGAGATAAAATTTTAGTAGCATTGTGTTAATAGTATTAGGTCACCTTGACTTATGCTTCCAATTACAACCCTCATGGGAATAGACAAGCAAAATTTACTAATAAGAACTTGCTCAAAATCATTAGAATGATGTTGGAAGCCAATAAGAATAAGTGGAGAAAATAGCTGAAGTTTGCCTTGTGGGATGATAAGATTACTCCTAAGAGAGATACAATTAAAATACCTTTTGAGATTTTTTATGAAGCTCAATTTATTTTGCCTATGAATTTTTAGTTGTCAACCTATTAATTCATGCAACATCTAGAAGAAGATGAATAAAACAACCACTATGAAATTATAATTAACCAAATTATTGAGCTTGATGAAACTAGAAGATAAGATAATGAGAGATACCTCAATTTCAAGGAAAGACTTAGGAGAATATTTGATAGAAAGGTTTCTCCAAGAAATTTTCAGGTAGGTGCTCTATTTTTACTTTAGGACAATAGGCATGAAGAGAAAGGTAAGCATGTAAAATTTTATGCCTTGTGGATGGGCCCCTAATTCATTGAATCTAAAATTAAGGAACATACTTTCTTCTTTAGATTCATAGATAATGGGATACTAGAGTTTTCAATTAATGGCAGACATCTGAAACACTTCCTTGACTCAGTCCATCTTCTTCTCTAGTAATGTATAGTGTATAGTTTCATTGTTTTGTTACCCCTCTATGTTGGACCTTATTTGTACAATTCCTTTTATTTTTTTTATTGTGTGTTTGATTTTAGATCCTCCTAATATATTTTTGTCATTCTACCTTTTGCCTCATTTTATTAAGCTCCCATAGGTGTTTTTTATGAAATTTTTAGAGTATTGACTTTGTGATCCAATGTATCAACACTTGGTCTTATTTTTTTGGGTTCTTTACACACCCATAAGGGGTGTACATTCATAGATGAGAGTGAGTCTTAGTGCCCAAAATTGCAATAATAAATTTGTGCCCTATTTTTGATATATCAGTGCTTAAAGATTTAATTGTTATCCCCAATACAAAAATGTGCACCTAAAATGAAATTCTACTTCCAAAATCAAGTTGTGTAAACCCTAAGAAACTGGGTCTTATCTAACATCTAATGTTTTCATGTTCTATAATGAGTTTTAATTTCAAGGTCTATGGTGGTTTGAAGGGGTCAGAAAACATTTTGTGGAAAAATCAAGTCACATTTCCAAACTTGTAAGTTGCATATGAGTATTGAAAACATGCCATATGTATGCCATGATCAGTACTGAAGTTTTATGTAACATTCAAGCCTAGTGGTCACAAAAAGGGGATCTAAGTGGATAAGTTCAAAAATCCATGCTATCAATAATGAAATATACACTAATTACTCCATTGTCCACATGGAAAGTCTAAAGAAACCACATAAGCATTCTACAATTCATGTAAACAATCAAAGGGACATCCAAGTTTAAAATGGTAGAGTTTTCAAGGTCATATGCAAATTTGCAACCTGTAAATTGCATGATAAGTGTAAATGTCCATAGGATTGTGAAGTAGAAAAATAATATTAAAAATCAAGTTTATGACTTACAAATGGAAAAATCCATTAGAAATTTTTCCACACACCAAAGAATTAAATGCTAGTCCACGTGGAGATTTATGGTTGGGTGCAGCATAAGGAATGATTGGAAGGTTAAAATAAAGAGCTCATCCATAAGTAATTCCTACATGGAAATTCAAAGGGGAATGGAGGTTTCAATAAATAGAGCTTTTAGAATAAAATGCAATTTTTCATGTTGTAGATTACAATTTGTAATCTAATTTCCCAAGTCCATGGAATTATTTGATAGAATAGTAGCGTGTAAAATGCACTTATAAAAATTAAATGTTGAAATTCATAATACCATCTCTAAAATATGTAGCATGGAGAGGAGTGGGCCCATGTAGATTCATGGTGGGATTAACCAGTGGGAGTTTCAAGACAAACAATCAATTTTTCAATTAAAACTTGTTAATTGAAAACTATTATGAAATATTCCAAACCCATAGCACACTGTCAAGAAAAACGTGACAGAGATGTGGGTGGACAATTGAAACTAATAAATGATAATCCCACATCATCATGAAGTTCCACATGAGGGTTATCATATCCCATTTTGAGGTAAATGTGTGGGTAATTAAATATTTTAAAAAATCAATGTTTTAAAACAAATAAAGTGTCAACATAGGAGGGTATGTGACCACATCAAAGATAGGCAATGGTTTTAGAAGGAACATAACTTTTAAATGTGTAAATTACACTTTTTAATCCACATCCCTAAACCCAGAATAAAGAGCAAATCAATGTGGAAAATGGATAGTCGATGGAGTTTTTGATGGCAAGTACAACTTTACATATTACAAGGTTATAATATTCTTCTTAGTTTTTGAAGCCTGTGGACTTCCATAGCTGAATTTCACAAGAAAAAAACAATTTTTCAAAGGTGAAAGTTATGGTTCAATCTCTGAAACCCACCAACAATGTAAAAGGGCACAAGGTTCAAAAAGTCTATTGGAGGCATGAATAATTACACATATCCTCTGTAGGATAAGCAATACTAGAGGGATTTATATGTTGCTTTATCTATTTGATTCATCTAAAAGCAAGAGTATGCTACTATTAAGAAGAGTGATTTGAATGATTGAGGTTTCTAATGGTGAAAAAAGAATTGCTTTAGCATTCAACATTATGCAAATGGAGATGAATTATTTATGTCTGCCTAAATTATGTAGCTAATAGAAATGTTCATTTAAGGCATACCTATTTTCTTAAAATGTCATTGATGAGTCCTAGAGAAAAGACACATGTTGGGAATAAAAATTAATGACCATTGTAAATCATGATGTTGGTTTTGGAAGTGAGGCCATGGGATCCTCTAACCATTGAGATATTAGATGTGAAGTTGTGGGAAGAAGACCCTCGTATTGGAAGACTTAATTTGGAATGAATGGATATAGATTGTTTGATGTTTGCATGCATCTTATGGGTGATTATGGTGTCATCCAAAGCATTAGAATCAAAGATGGATGTCACTCTATAACTAGAAAATGATTCATGGGTAAAAAAGCTAGAATCATAATGTATTTGGTATCTTACAATGTTCCATGGTTTATTATTTAGTTTTATTTCAAATTTCCTTTAGAATGACATGAAAGGGCCTGCCCTTTAAGAAGAAGCTAATGCAAAGTTTCCATGCTTTTACTTTATAATTATTTATGGGAAGTGAAAATGGATATTAAATATGTTGCATAAATTGCATGTTCTCTAGGAAGTTCTTTATGGAGGGATCTTGTTTATAAAGATTTATATCTTCATACATAGGGCAATACATATTTACATTTTCATTACTAAATGGTTTGGATTCAAGTACATTGTTCCAAAAAAAAATTATGAGACATGAGACAAAGACTAGGTCCTTCTAATGTATTCATCAGACAATGGTATATCGACATTCGGTGACAAATTTCCAATCTCTTAGATAACACAAGCTTTCCATTTATAAGAATGGGTTTCTCTATATATTACCATACTGATTAACAAAATAAAGAGATGTTGGATTTTTAGTTTTACGAATAGTTTTTGTAGGATTAGAAAGGTAAATGATTTCATTATGTCATGGATTCAAAGCCCTTACAATTTTGAAACCTATAATCACTTTATGAAGACCAAAAAACTTACAATCATGTGATTGATGCAAAGATCAAAAACAATCTCAATACCCCAAATACCACAATAAATAATTAGTATACTACATCCATATGCACATAGGAAGCAAAAAATGGAGAAGAAAATTATGGATAGAGAAAGGATTGCTATCTGAGAAGATCTTCTTCAGGTTATATTTCTACTTTAAGGTTAAAATAAAGATAGAAAGTGTCAAAAATAGGTCTATGGGATATTTCAAAGGAAGATGCAATTTTTCATTTTGGAAATATATAATTTAAAAGTTACACAGAAATGTATGCCAAACACTAGTTAACATAAGGTCAAAGACAAAATTAGAACTTTTAACACAAAATGCAACATTGAAAGCTGCAATTTTTGAATTACATTTAGAGTTCCCAAGTCTATGGTTGAACTTTTCAGTAGAACTACAACTTTAAATTACATGTTTTGAAATTGCAAAAGTGTTGGAGACTTTCGTATATCTACCAACTTGAAAAGTCGTAGCTATGGTCCAAAATTCTACCAGGTAAAGGAGGTACAAAATTGTAAAAGAAGGTTAAAGTCTCACATAAGGAAAGAAGAAAGTAAAAAATGCATAGGAATTTATAAATATTGGTAGAAACCCTAAAAATTAAAAGGCAAAATAGAATATGTGGAAAATCATGGGAAAGTAAAAGGGTAAAAAGGTAAAATTAGCTAAGTGTTGCATTTTCCAAATATTTGTCCATTGTCGAATATGTCCATTGAAGATGTTTATGTTAGGGGTTGTGAGTCCAAGGTGGGACATTGGAATGATATTTCCAAAGCAACCATGGATCTTAAATTTCATCCATCATAATTAGAGTATTCCAATGTAATCATGGTAGAGCAAGGGGCATTATTTAGCCTGCATAGAAGAAGGGAAGATGTCCATAGGCTTCCAGGTATGGAAATGAGTGGTTAAAGATATGGACGAGTAGTTTCACATAAAGACAAAAAGTTTTTTTTTCTCACAATGGAATATTCTCCCTAAAACCCAAGTGAAATACATTTCCAACCAAGGAGATCAAGGGTTTGTTATCAATCTTCATCATGACATAGTAAAAGTAGTTACCAAAATCGTTCCCTTGCTAGAGTAGGAACTTCCAGGCATGATCAATGGAATCTTCTAGCTAAAGAATTTTAGAGGAATATTTAGTTTGAAAGAGTTGTATAAGTAAAGAGGTATATCCTCTTTACAAGGTTGCTATTGGTTTTCCTAGGTCTAGGATCTTTCAACTTCTATAAATATCCTTGTTGTAGAGGCCTTTTCATTTTTTGGATCCTTGTTGTGTGTGTTTTATCTCTCTTGCTAAGGTAGTTGTATATTTATAGTGATTACCAAGATTTGAGAGCATTTATATGTCTCCCCTATATCAAAGCAAACTCACCATGCTTCTCCCCATGATAGCATTTAGAGAAATCATGCATATAGGATCTAATTTCAAGTTAACATAAAATAGTTATGATTTTTGTTGTATCTTATAATTGAAATGCAATAATATATTATTCATGATCTACTAATTGGGTATTTAGTTTTAAGCTCATCAATGGTGGTCATTACGGGCATAGATCTAAGTTGTAAATTCCTCTTTGCATTATGATTTGGAAATGTGTTATTGATAAACTTATAAGGGCTTCTTGGTTTATATATTTGATAGGAGAAAGTTATTGAACCTATACTTGTTGCGTATACTTTAGGTTTTCAAAGATCATCTTAATATTTGAATTGGATTGCCACCAAATAATATGTGTGTTTATTTGATCTTTAATAGTGTTTTTTGGTGCTTTCATGTCTCTTAGTTTATTTCATTCTCTTCCTTTGTTGTTTCTTCTTGGCCTTTTGTATTCTTCTTTTGTCTTGTTATTTTATTTTGTTTTTCCAAGAATGTCTTCATAGTACCCATGTATCTTGATTATTCATATTTTTGACTTCATGTTATTTATCAAGTTTGTTCTTGCTTTGATTTTTAACAGTCTTGCCCCTACTTAAATCATGATTGTTCATATCTTGTTTTTGAGTTAGGTTCATTTATATTTTATTTTTATTTATTTTTATGTTGTTTTTTATTTAAATGTAAATAGTTGTAACTCTAGTCATGGTCATTTTAAATATAATCCTTGATTATAAGTATTCACATTTGAATTGGCTTAATGCAATTGAAATGCAATGTCCTTATAGGTTACTCATACTTATGATGTATAATTTCATTTTTTATAGTAAGCACTATGTGCTTTAGATTCAAGTCTCAACATCAATATAGCTCTAAAGATAAGGTATCAAATATAAGGTCTCAAGTGTACCAATGACACTAGATACCAATGATTTACATACCTATAATATATGCAAGACATGTTCTCTTGGAATACATAATGTGTTTAATCAAATAGTGGTTCATAATTCTTTTATTCTACATTACATTTTTTCCTAATTCTAGGTAAACTACATTGGCTTTGGTTCATTTGGACTATGTAGGCAGTGCTTAGATACATGATGTATCTCAAGTCAGCTCAACCACCTTTATTCTTCTTATCATCTCTTTCATCACTTTGTGTATTCTCATATACCTAGTTTTATGTGTATTTTATAGCCATTACACCATTGCATCTTTGTTTTTGCCCACTCATATTTAATCTATGTATTAGGTTATAACCTTGAGCTATTTCTTACTAACTTTCCAAACCATAGAACAACATTTGAACCAATCAAAAATCTAAATTAGCCCAATTGGGGCATAATTAACTATCAATGATTAAAATTAGCCCTATTGGGAAAAATTTGTTTTATCAACCAATTAAATATGCTCTAATAGAGCACATTATTTCCTTTATCTAGAGAAATAATCCTCTTTCTCTTCTAATTCTTATCTCTTTGGATTTTTAACTTCATTATGGCAATGTTTTAGTGTGAAATTTATCTCAAGATTGATTTTTTTTAAGTGTGCAACTTGCATCATAGCTTTGGGTGTCTTCAAAGCACATCACTTGTATTTTGGGATTCTATCCTTCCCTTTTCCTCTATTCTTATAGCCCATTATATTCTAATTTTATTTTGATCATTGATGGAATCAATGCATGCAAGCATTAGCTCGTATGGATTTAATCTGTCACATGGTTTAATTTCACTTCTCCTCTCCTTTTGAGAGTTCATCCTTATCTTTCATCCTTGTATGTCCTCTTAAGGGGGAATCATGGGTCATTTACTTTTAATTTCTTCTTGACAACTCTTTTATTTTAAAAGATGTTATTTCCTTAAATGTCTCATCATGCCTTCTCAAACAAGGGCAAAATGTAGACATCTAATTCCTAACACCATTGTGTTGAAATTGTCAACCTTACTCAAAATTCACTTAAACACACAATTTAAGTCAAAATCACATAAATGCACTAAATGGTTCAAGCTAATCATATACAAGTGCTAATTTAGGTTAATGTATCCATAAATGGGGCAATGTATTTTATGTGATTACTAACTTTTCTCAAATCATTTTGAGTCAAAATGACAAAAATACATTTTGGTGCTCTAAATCATTCTTTTCTTCTAATTCAGAAGCACACGACACATGTATGTGTTATTTTATGTAAACAATGTCCCAAATGGGATATTTGTCTATATACAACTAACATTGACTTTTAATTCCTATCCAATCAAATTATGACCTAATAATATAACAATGTAAACAATTTTATTAATTCTGTGCAACCAATTTCTAAAGAATTGCATAAATTTTGATTAATCTCACTTAGGAAAATTAAACCAAATTAAGAGCTCAAGTGATAATGTCATAGAAATTATTGAATATTTATTTATTGGAAATTTATTATTAATATTTACATCATCAAATGACATCACTTGTAGGGTGGCATTCATAAGCCATAAATGCAACAAATATATGGTTTATGGCCTCTCATGCCTCTTTATTTGCCCTTCCCTAAAAATAGTTATGAGGATATTTATGGATTAATTATATAATATTGGATTAATCCATGGACACACATCTTGATCTAAAAATAGATGGTCATGGTTGATCCTGATCAGAATAAAAAATATATAAATAAGAGGGCCAAGACCACGATTTTAAGCTTCATTTGTGTAATCTTATTATTCAAAATTCTATCCACAAGCCATTTATTTATGTAGATTATTATGCCTAATTTTAAAAAGGATAGCTTCAAGTTAGGCATAACATCGGATTTCATATCATGAGCCTAGTTTCATTGGTGAGCAAGAGATAATGGAGGAGTTTTTCCTTGCAATATTGACAAAGATTTGGGCACCAAATCACAGGGGAAACCACATTTTCAGCTGCAATTAGATGGTGGGATTCTATTAAGAAGGTATTCTATATGTACCTTCCTTCATTATCTATTAACTATCATTTGTAAAACCCTATCGAATGGGTGGCTTAGATTTTTATGTTCTTATGCATTTTTCTTGTGTTTTCATGAGTAATTATTTATTTAAATATCTTTTTAATCCATCTATACACCATTATCTATATTAATCTTCAAATCATAGGTGACATTGTAAGTATGAGGACAAACCATGTATAGGGACATATATAATGTTCGTATGAAGTTTTAAAATGAGTTTCCACTGTTTAATGTGGTACTATTCATGATTTACATGTTTAGCATATGCATTCCTAGGCTCCCTTCTATTTAAGAAGGCAAAAATCTATTAATGTCTAGATGTAAGGATAGGGATAGTTGTAAGGTTGGTATAAAATAATAAAATAGAAGTGTGTGAATAAACACAGTCAACTAATAAGATTAAAAGTCATAATAACTTTTATTACTTATGGTGATGGAGATAGAACCAAGTCACAATGGTTATGTCCTAATATGCTTCTAACCATAAAAAATCATAGTGTTCCCTTCATTATAGCTATGTATGTAAAAATGGTAATGAAAATTTTAATGTTTATTTTGTTAGTATATCTTATGCATGTGGTATCCCATTCATTTATTTAACTAGATCTTTTACATGAGATGGTATGTGCCATATATGAGGGTACTAAGGAATACAAACTTCCAACTTATAGAAAACTCTGCATGAAATGATTCGAGTAAAAAAAGATAAAATTTTAAAATGTTTATCATATTAAAAATGTGTAGTAAAATAAGACTATTCTATTATTATGAATTTATGGACAAATATAAGGAATAGATCCTTCCTAAAATTATCATTTCTTGTCCTACATAACCATATTTATTGAAGAGTATTTATTGTAATCTTAAAAACAAGAATGACACATATCAATCACATTTTTTGTATGCTAAAATAAAGAAGGTTTCTATAATACATATTTTTCAAGTTATTATAGATACAACCATCATACATAAAGATTTAAAGTTGATATTTCAACATAGATAAAAACATATTTATTGGACACCTAACCATTTTAGAACTCATTAAGAAAACATGACCCATGTATGAAACCCTTTGTAACTAAGATTTAGTAGGTAATTGCCTTATATATGATAAAACACGTAGTATTAAAACTACAACTACCACTTGGGAAAAAATTATTCACCGTAGGACTTGAATATTACCTTGAATTATTGTGTCTTTTATTTACACTTCAAGATTTAATTGTAAAGATATATAATTATGCTAAGTGGTATGAAAAGATTCATCCTAGGGTCTTAGGATTTGTCATGACTCACACCCTAGGATTGATACCTAGGTCTACATGTCACTCCATGGCTTACGATAAATCTCCCACCCTAATCACCATAATCTCTTATACTAACAACCATGCTTTATCCTCAAGGACATGTGGCCACAGACAATTTTTTCCTAAACTTATAACCAATCTATTTTATCTCTCGATTATATTTTTCATCTAGGTTTTTGCATGTAGTTGGTGTCATGGTCATGGTTGATGACACCTCATGAGGCCCCAACACTATCATGCAAGACATAGTTCCTCTTAGTTCTTATGTGTAGTCTATCAATTCTTTAGGGGAAGATTAAATTATGTAAGAATTAAACCAAAAGTGGGCCTTGCTCAAGGATCTTGACTTGAATATGATCTTGATGGGATCGATGTGAGAAAATAACTTGATAGCTCATATGATATCATATCAAAAATTGTATGATATATAAACAAAGGAATATGCATAACATATATTATTATATGATTTATGATAGGTTTTCTAAATGTAATTTTTCTTGTGAATTGGATGAGGTGGCAATCCACCTTATGATGTGGGCAAGGGATGACACTTGTTCACATATGTTGGATCCTATTGGTGTAAATGTAATGAAATTGATAAATACCCAAAATAATATTGAAAATAAATCAATATACATGAAATAGTGTTTGATAACATTACAAGTGAATATCCAAAAATGTTAACAATAAACATAGAATAGTTAATTTTCAATGTATTTTGATAAAATATAAACATATCTTACATGTTTAAGGTTTGTTCCATTGGAAAAATCACTATGGAATAGTTCAAAATGTCCCTTTTCATGTATTCTCCTTAAATTTACACAAATGCATCAATTTATTGTAGAGGTGAGAGGGAAAACACAAATCCTAGGCACCTTTGGTGGATATCATATAAACAATGCTAGAATGAATTTGATCCTCTTTGATGATTATGATGTAGGGACCAAATAACCCCTCTTTCTTGGTACTTATATATGCTCGAGACAATCAAACATAGATTGATTAAAATTCTTGTATGAAGTTGAGATATAACTAAATGTGATTTAATTGATCTAATCATAGTCCTGTCATAAAATTCAATCCTTTAGTGTGTCATTGTCTTTGTTTTGGGCTGAAGGGAAAAATCCAAAAACATACCAAGATCATGAATCCTAATAACTAATAACATAATAAAAATAGTCTACCACTAGTAAGATA
>JARHVA010003370.1:912500-935000 GCA_037957365.1 Torreya grandis
ACAGATATATACATACATACATATATATACATATATGTATGTATATGTATGTATATGTGTATACATACACACATACATACATACATACATACATACTAAATTATTTATAGTAATATGTATGATTTATAATAATATATATTATTTTTAATATATAAAATAAAATATATAATAAAAATATTAATTTTATTATAATATTAATATTTTCATAAATATTTATATATATAATAAATAACTTATTATATTATATTAATTTATTATTATTATTATTATTATTATTATTATTATTATTATTATTATATATTATATTTAATTTATAAAGTATCACTAATCATAACTATTTTATATATATATACTATGATATTAAAATTTGATAGAGATTTACCTTCATAAAATTATTAAGAAGCCGCACAATCTTTCAACGTGCGTGATAAAAGACAAATTCTCTCCGAAAAGGTCAATGAATTTCATGGTTCGAGAATTTTATTTAAACTATATAAACGAACCAAGGGATACGTGCAATTAGTATTTAGACGTGTCGCGCTCTAGAAATGGATTTCGACGTCCGCAAAAGCTCATTAACTCCTCTGTCAACCACGCACAAAGTTCTGCAAAGATTAATGAGTTCGCCAGAGTCAAACATGCCATCTTGAGCTAATCCACTAAAAGAACTGGTGGTGAAATCCATTATAACAGGATTCAAACACGCCACCTTCACATAATCCATATCAACAGCAAACATTTTTTACAGATTGTTTTCTACCAATTTTTTTCTGTTTTGAGCTGAATTTTGACATTTTAGTGCATACATTCATAAGTTTGGATTCAATTTCAACGTGATATATACCCTCTATTTTTTATTTGCCTTTAATGTTTTTTTCTGTAATTTCAATATTTTTATCTCTTTCCTAGACAAAATGCTAAGCGCTTTAAATTTTGAGTCGTCTTGGCGAGCTATTGACACAGCTCAGATTTGTATGATTGCATCTAGGGTTTGAATAAAATAAAATCACTAATGCATTTAGGATTTTTCTGATTCTGCACCAGAACTAAAACCAGCTCAGAAATCACCCGAGGGCATTGAATGTAAACAACAATGCTCTCGTCAATAGTATTTTTCTCTTTCATCTTCTCTTCCATTCTGTTCGGAGATTCTCCGTTTGCACGAGTTTTTCACTGGAGATCTTGAATCCCATGTCACATCTACCAAGGAGTAACCTCGCAATCCATCCAAGCATCCATTTGGGTAAGCAAGGATCGGTTTCACAGCACCGTCTACATTCCAAACTGCCTTCTCATTTCTCCCAATCTGTGAGATGCTAAAAACTGCTAGACATGTTTCATCGTCCATCGGCACTTGGCTTACCACATATGTTGTGGGTATATCAAACCTATTCACTGCTCCACATGTCCATCCAAAATACATCGGATACGCTCAACACAAAACGACGAAAACCGCAGGTAACGCGTATGTGTAGATAACACTTTTTCGCTCACACATGGAAGTCTCCAATCGATGGAAAAAAAATTAACATTTTGGGTTGTATGTGAGAAGAATCTTTACATTCTTCCTCACATAGAATATCTCTGATATAATGATATTGATCCAGATTTTTCTAAGATAGTTGAGCAATGTAAGAATCCATTAGAATGTGAGATATGTGTTATTCATGATGAGCGTCTTATATAGGATGGTTATCTTTTCAAAGCAAAATAATTATGTGTTTTAATTGGGTCTGTAAGAGAAAATATTATAAGAGAACTGCATAATGGTAATTTGACTGGATATTTTGGTAAAGATAAGATAATAATTTTGGTGGAGGAGAAGTATTTTTTGTAAAAGATGAAGAGGGATGTGGCAAACTATGTTTCAATATGCATAATATATCAAGTGGTTAATGGCCGTGTACAGAATGTAGGGTTGTACATGCCATTATCAGTTCAAAGAGGAACATAGACAAATTTCAGTATAGATTTTATGTTGGGATTACCAAAGACATAGAGAGATAATGATTAAATTTTTATTGTTGTAGATTGGTTTTCTAAGATTGTTCATTCATTCCATGTAAGAAAACCAATGATGCCACAAGTGTTGTAGGACTTTCTTTAAGGATTTTATATGATTACATGGTTTTCCAAAAACTATTACATCAGACAGGGACATAAAATTCTATATCATTTTTAGAGGATGTTATGAAAGTAGACGAGAACTAAACTATAATTCAATACACATACCACCCATAAATAGATGGATAGGCAAGAGTTGTAGATAGGAGCTGGGGAAATTTTTTGAGGTCCAAAGTTGGAGAGAAGCTAAAGTAATGGGACTTTACTTTGTACCACATGCTAAGTTTACACATAATAGTTCATTTAATAGACCAACATGATAATGATGCAGGAGCATCACCGAGGAAGTCATTTTGAAGCACACTTTAATCAAATTTTAGCTTGTTATAGTGTCTTGTAAGTCATATGAGGTCTAAGGTAGTGAGTTGCATATATTAGATGTCTTAGGTTAGCTCCAATTTTGAATTTGAGCTCATTTAGTAGTTTCCCACCCAAACTATCATTTTGAATATTTAAATTTCTTAAAATTATTCTAAGGACTTATTCATGTTTTTATAAGGTTTTAATGGTGTATCTTGGTGCATTTATGGGTAACTTAGATATAAGAATTATTATTGATAGTTTAACATTCCCTTAGGAATAATTATCATGTTTCAAGTCTTACCTAATGCCTAAAATGCTAACTTTTGAAGACCCCTACATATGTTGGGGTAACCACAAACAAGTTAGAGAGATTTTGGGTGTTAAAAATAGTGTATAAGTTCATTAAAAAGTTAGGTTTATAAAAGGAGAGTTTAGTGACAATAATTAACTTAAAATATTGTAACTTCAAAATCAAGAAGGATCAAGAATTCAAGAAATATTATTTAATTTACATAATTATATGTGAATGTTGTATGTAAAGTGAATCAAATGAATAGAAGAATACCTTGAGAAATTATTTTCAAGCTCATAGAAGATGATTGGTATGTGATCTATCCTTATTTATTTTTAAATTTTGAATAGTGTGTTTTTTTAACTTGTCTACAGGTAAAAGGTTGCAAAACACAAGTTTTAAGAACTCTATTTTATGCACAATCAAGAAGGAAGATGGCAGATTTGTCTTGTTGAGTCTAATTCAAGTGTTTAGATGTTGGGTGTGTAGTAGAGAGCCTATAATTGATTAGGTTAATTTATTTGCATGTTAATAAATCCATTTATAGGGTAAGATCCCACTCATACCTCCATTAGTATGCACATAGTCCTATAAACATTTCCATAATTCTGTAAACCTATATGTTAGAGACATTTAGTGATTTTTATTGAGAAAATAACTATTAGTGAAGGTGAAGATAGTTGGGGCTGACCTAATCCAGTATTAGATGTGTTTAAAATTTATTATAATTCAAATTAAACCATTTTGTTTACTCTCAAACTATTTTAGGGATGTGTAAACCTAAACTAGGGCTCACACCTTGTAATATGAATCTTAATTCTAGAAATAAAAAGTATTAAAAATTTGGATTATTAGGTTACTTGACCAACTCTATATTAATATGGTGGTTTTTAATGGGTAGAATACTATATAGTATGGTAACTAGAATTTAGGCATTGTATTGACCTTATAGATGCCTAATTGTTAGAAAGGCTTGGAGAATTAGTGGACTTTCCCTGAGAGTTTGATTTTAAAACTTTTTATGGAGTAGTAAGGGGATAATGGATACTTTGAACTAGTATTAGTTTGTCTTAAAACCCTATTTATTGCTTAAACTTATAATATTTTTGCTTTAAAATGGTTACAAGAGACTAGACCTAATTGAAGAAACTTTCATTTGGACAACAAACTCTCTCTCTCTCTCCCTCTACATCAAATTTGTATCAAAGTAGGATGGATATCCAAAGGGGGTTTGAAATAAGGTGAGACTCTTTTGAGGTCAAATTAAATTTTATTGTTTTTTGGTCAGTTGGGTTGGAAAGCCAAAATTCCACCTAGAAGGAGCCTAAGAGGAGGTGAAAGAATAGGCTTCCAAATGGGAGAAGTTATCATGGAGGAGTTGAGAAACCTAAGGAAAATTTTTTATGAAAATATTATAGTTATTGAGGCCAATAAGAGATGAGGAGTTTTAATAGGGCACATCAGTGATAGAGAAGAAGAACCACAAGGTTTGGAAGAGGAAGGAGAAGCTGTAGAAGGTGAGGAAGGAGGAGTTGATATACTAATTAAAGTAGTGATGGGATACGGGTCCAAAATAATGATAGATATTCTTAACTATTTACACAACCTATATGGAGAATAAATCATTAATTGATTAAAGATTTAGTTAAATATTTTGTTTATGAGAATGTACTAGTTTAGAACAATTTAAAATTAATTTGCACAAAATTAAAAGGACATGTAAACCTTTAGTGGGATTATGTACATGATGAAAAGATAAAAAAGGCAAAGCCAAGATTAAATCTTGGGACAAGATGGTATAAAAATTGAAGGGAAAATTTATACCTAGTTACTATCATACAATCTGCTCAAGAAATTACAAAATCTGAAGCAAAAAGATATGGGTGTTAAGGAGTATACTAAGGAGCTATACAAGTTGAAAATAATATAGGTTTTGGTATTTTATAAGAATATGTGGACAAAATTATTAGATATCTTAATGGGTAATAATATAATATTTAATATTAACTTAGCCTAGTCAGCCTAAGGACACTTGTGGAATGTTACCAGTATGATCTGAAGGTGGTGGATAAGATAATTAAAATTCAAACAAAATAAAATAGGGGTAGGGGTAGAAGTCATAAAGGTATAGGTCAACAAGAAGGAAGAGCTACATCTCAAAAAAGAATTAAAAAATAAATACCTCTCAATAAAATTCATCTATTTCAAGAGGTGGAATCACAAAAAGGAAACCTTATTTTGGAGGAGGATTCACATAAAGAGGAAGAGGATTGAATGGATTCATTAATAAAAAATTTAAATGCAATAAATTTTTAGGTTATAGGTTATGTAAGTGTCTAGATAACTCTCAAGCAAGTAGTTCTAGAACAAAAAGTAGAAATCAAATATTTCAAGAAGAGTAAAAGAATGTTGATTCTCCATCTCACATAGAATAACCAAAATTTGGTGCGTCTTTATTGATGAGGATGGTGATGATAAAACCATCTAAGGAGAAATATTATACCTAAAGAAAGACATTACTCAATACATATTTTAAATTCCAAGGTTAGTGTTCTAAATTGGTGATTGATTCAGGTAGTACTAATAAACTAGTGTTAGTAGACATGGTAGACAAGCTTGGATTAAAATTAATACCACATCAAAACCCATTTAAGGTGTCATGGATTCAAAATGGGCATTAAGTTCTTATGAATGAAAAATGTTGGGTAGATTCTTAGATTGGAGGATACAAAGATAAGGTACTATGTCACATAATGCCAACGTATGTGTGTCACGTGCTCATAAGGAGGCCTTAGAAATATAACATAAATACTATTCATGATGCAAGGATCAATGTTTTCACCTAGAAAATTATGGCATAAGTCATACACTATTGCATCTAAAAAAAGATAATGAACAAGGGAATAATCTAAGTGTTATGATGGTGAGTGAGAAACAGTTCTTGAGTGATACAGAAGTGGAAGAGCTTAGTTATAGAGTGGTGATCAGAACAAGGAATATTGTAATAACCTCTAAGTTTAATGAGATACCTCAAGAGACACAAAACATGTTGGAATAATTTTATAATATTATTTTGGATGAACTACCCAATGAGGTACTACCTGTTGGAGCATAAGTCACCATATTGACTTTTTACCTGGTACAAGTTTGCCTAACAAAGATGCCTATAATATGACTCCTCAAGATAATGCAAAAATTTAAAATAAAATACTATGCCTCTTAGACAAAGGATTGATCAAAAAGAGCCTCATCCCATGTGTAATACAATTTGTACTAGTACCAAAGAATGAAGGAGATTGTATAATGTGCACTCACTCTAGATCAATTAACAAGATTACAATAAGTTATAGTTTCCCTCTTCCAAGAATTGGAGATTTGATGGATGGTTTGAGTGGTTTACCTATTTTTATAAGATGGATCTGAAGAGTGGTTATCATAAAATAGGAATAAGGGAAGGCGATGAATGGACTACAACCTTTAAGACTAATGATGGGTTGTATTAGTGGCTTGTTATGCCATTTGGTCTCACTAATTCCCCAAGAACATTAATGAGGCTCATGAATGATGTGTTAAAGCCTTTCATTGATAATTTTGTTATTATATATTTAGATGGTATATTAATTTATAGTCCAAGAAAAGAAGCATCTTTAGCATCTAAGATTGATAATAAAAAGCTTACAAGAGGAGAGATTATTGATTAACCTTAATAAATGTTGGTTTATGAAGACAACATTGTATATCTATGTTTTGTGATCTATCAAGGTAAATTTTATGTCATTGTACAAGTATTAAGACATTGGAGGCATTACCTTGTGACTAAGAAGATTATTTTATTTATAGATAATAATGTTGTGAAGTATGTGAATGCTCAAAATAAATTAAATGGTAGACATGAAAAGTGGGTGTATTTAGTGTAAGGATATACTTTTGTGTTGAATTATAAATTAGGAAAGTAGAATTAGGTAGTTGATGATTTGAGCAGATAAGTGGTGTTGCTAATTAATAAACTGAGTGAAGTAGTTGCGTTTGAAGTTATTAATGAATTATACTAGACATTCCTTGAGGGTGAATGGAACATTGAAATAAACATATATTTGATTTGTATTTATTTGTGGTAAGTGATCAATACTAATGTTTTTAGCATTAAAAAATAACTTGATCACCTTGTTTTTTATTGCATAGGTCTAAAGTGTTGATTTAAATTACATAAGTATTTTCATTTGGACCCAACCATCTTTTCCCCATATAATGGTTTATATGATCACTAAAAATTCAAGGAAATATATTAGTCAATCATTCAATGAAGCCTGACCTAGCTTCTTCAAATTTTCTCCTCTCTAAGATTTGGGCATCTATCTACATAACATTCAATCAAGTCATGGGAGGAAAATAAGGTCAAAAAAATATTTAGCTTCTTCAAATGAATGAGGATTACTATCCCACAATGTCCCATGATCACATTTGATTGGGACTCAGTAAGGTACCTGGTATGTAGTAGAAGGCTTAGGTTTAATATTCAATGGAAGAGAGAAATGTGTCAAGCATGCATGAGAACCACTATAAAAGGCCAAAGTTGAGAGAATGGACAAGCTACAATGTCCCAAAAGTGTCTATTAATCTATTTTGTGGGGTTATTATGAGTCTTAGTGAAAATATTTATCATTCACCTTCTTTTTTTCTATAATTTTTATGGCTTTCCATGTCATACAAACTCTACTATCTTTACCAATTACATTTTATTTCACATTTTTTATGTATGAAAATCTAAAATTATATTAGAATACACACACACACACACACACACACACACACACACACACACACACACACACACACACACACACACACACACACACACACACACACACACACACACACACACACACACACACACACACACACACACACACACACACACACACACACACACACACACACACACACACACACACACACACACACACACACACACACA
Organism: Torreya grandis; assembly: GCA_037957365.1. Lineage (NCBI taxonomy): Eukaryota > Viridiplantae > Streptophyta > Pinopsida > Cupressales > Taxaceae > Torreya > Torreya grandis. Next base: position 920,195 of record JARHVA010003370.1, read on the forward strand.
CACGCACGCATGCACGCACGCACACGCGCGCACGCACGCACACGCGCGCACGCACGCGCGCACACACACACACACACACACACACACACACACACACACACACACACACACACACACACACACACACACACACACACACACACACACACACACACACACACACACACACACACACACACACACACACACACACACACACACACACACACACACACACACACACACACACACACTTTATAATTAATTTTTTGTATACAAAAATATCATAATATTTATTATATAATATCTATTTAATAACTAACATTGAATCTAAGTTATAAATGGAAATAAAATTTTAGACCATCTTGAAACCATGTATAAAAAGACTAATTCATTTCAAAAATTTCAATAGCAAGGTCCATAGCCTGTAATATAAAACCCAAACATTACATTTTCATGATTTTTTAGTAAGTGTTTTATGTGTATGATGTGGAAACTCACTACTATTTGAGAACTAAACCTACCAGTTGTCCCTAACACCAAAGATTGATGACAAACTAGTAACCATTATGTCAACTAGTTAATCTTTTATCACAACATTCACATTATATCACAAATGTCTCCTTGTGCATCCATGTGTCATGCACTTTGTACAAGCTTTGATCTCACTTCAAATACACTAAAAGCAACAAGATAAACTTTGAAAGTTCAATGTATTTCCACCACATTAGTGTATTTACATTATTTATTTTATTCACACATTAAATGTGGGGTCCTTCTATAATAAAATATAAAAAATTCAATAACAGATCCCACCATCTTGTATGATACAAAATCCTTTGTAATGGGTGTAACTTCTATAAATCCCACAACTACCCTGAAGTCAGAGCATGTGTATGATATGCAGCTTCTAGTGTATGATATCACCTAAAATACCTTGTCATTGCCCCTCATCTTCACCACCAACTCATGTTGAAATATTACACAAATTCCAAGTTGCATATGGTGTTGCACTTTATTCCATGGGTATGATTATGATGTCAATATATTACCAACATTTAAAAACATAAGCTACATTAAAGACTTTGAAACCAATTTGTCTTGTCTCCACATTAGCAACATTGCAATGCTAATTTGAGTTGCACATTAGATGTGGAACCTTACTTAAATCAAATCATCCTCATGAATTTCATCATTGACCCTTGATAACAGAAAATGTCCAATCAAATAATATGTCATCATGCAAGCTGCATGTCACTTTTTAATTGGTGCATGTCATGTAAATCTAATAACTTACCTAAATTCAGAGATGTTATAGGATATTATTTCCCCTTTCCATCTCCACTTTGTTTTATTAAATTGATTTTATACCATAACTAAAAACCTATATAAATACCTTACCCTTAAATAATAATAATTATAAAATAAGCTTCACCTATACACACACACATACACATGTATGTGTGTCTGTACACACACACACACACACATGTATGTGTGTCTGTACACACACACATTTATTATATTATTATATAATATTATAATTGATCTTAATATATTATATTATTATAATGTGCATAACAATAATATATTTATATTACTAATAAAATATTTTACTATATAATATTAATATTATTTATTGGAAGATGTGGAAAATATATTAAAAATAGTCTCGGATTTTATACCTTCCATCCTTGGTTTATAGTGCCATTGTCTATATTAGTCTTAAAAATGTATGTGCCATTGAAAATATGAGGAGAACCCATCTAAAGGGACATCTATAATATCGGTATGAAGTTTTGAAATTTGTTTCCACCATTTAATGTGGTAGTATTCATGATTCACATGTTCAACATTTGCACTCCTAGGCTCCCTTCTATTTCAAAAGGGAAAAATCTAAGAATCGTTGGATGTCAGAATGGGGATAGTTGTAAGTTTGGTATCAAAGAATGAAATGGAAGTGTGTGAAGAAACATAATAAACTAATAATATTAATGTTCACAATATAATTTATTTTGGATGGTGATGGAGATGGTACCAAGTCACAATGGTGATGTCCTAATATGCTTCCAACCATAAAAAATCATAGATTTCCCTTCATCACAACTATGTATGAAAAAAATGGTAGTGATAATATTAATGATTATATTTGCAGTGTATTTTATTAATTTGGTGTTTGATTCATTTATCTATCACTCTTTTACGTGAGATAGTATGTGCCATTAATGAGGGTCTTAAGGGATCCAAGCTTCAAATATTAGAAAAAATCTACACAACCTAATTTTATAAAGAAAAGATAGAATTTTAAAATCTGTATCATATTAAAAATGTGTAAGTAAAATAATATTACTCCATTATTATGGATGGATGGATAAATATAAGGAATAAATCATTATTGAAATTATCAGTTCTTATCTTACATGCCCATATTTAATGAGGGCTATTTATTACAATCTTTAAAAGAAGAATGACACCTATCAATAACATTTTTTATGTTGGTTCTTAGTTGTGCACTTATTTTGCTTACACTCAGACACTTTCAAAAAATGGAAAATTTTGATGGTAAACCCATTGATGTGTCATTATCGTTGGGGAAGGGTTTAGCACATAGATGGATTCAACAAATAAAATAACTAGGAGATATTGACAAAGGGTATGGTTAGATCCCTACTACTTTTAGATCATCCTAATCGAAGGTGACAGGACATGTGGGGTAGTTTGATCACATAGAGGGTTTCTGCAATTCAATATCCATTAGGATTTTTGGTAGAAATATAGAGGACTAACCAGGGCATAACCAAAGTTGCACACTCCACCTATGAAGGGTTGTCATATAGAATGCATAGATGTACTAATTCAAACATAAGCTACTGAAGATAGATGTGGTTTTGATTACAACCTTCATTCTAAATAGTTTTTCAACACCATGGGGCTGAATGGAAGAGTGCATTGCTCAGATTAAATAGCTATAAAAACATGCTAGTGTGTTGGTTGTTTTCAAATAAAAAGGGTTCTTTCAACATTGATGACATCACTTATTTTCAAAGATGTAGGATAACTTAAATACAAGCCATGTAAATTTCAAGGATTAATTTTCATCAATTAGTGCTAATACAATGCAAGTACCCATATGATTCCTAAAACCTTAGAGCATATACTACAAATAGAATCTTAAATACTTTTTCCTATTATTCATGAACCCCAGGTACTGTTAAGAGGTATTTAACAAAACATTTCCAAATATTTATGAAAAAATGGGTTTATAACCTAGATCTATTCCAAAGATAACAACCATGAATAAACACAAAGCTAGATATCAAATCAACATAACATGTAGAACATCTCATTGCATTTAATTAAAAAGAAAGAGTAAAAACCATAAGTATTTTCCTTTATCTTAAAATAAAATCTTACATACATCAGTGTTTCAAAATGATGTCATGGGGACAAGCATAGTGAGTTTTCTTCATGTTGTATAGGGGAGACATAAACTTCAATTTACTATTTGTAAAAGTGCAAAATTATAATTGGCCTTAAAAGTTTTCTTTGGGAAATAGGAAATCCAAATGTAATTTGTAATTTTCAAAAGTGTAAAATTACAATTGGCCTTGGAAGTTCCCTTTCACACTATGACCTCATGTTGACCAACATTGACTGGTAGGTTTCAGAGATCCAAGTGCAATTTTCAATTTTTACAATTACAAAATTGTATTCCTCCTCAACATCTCCTTCGAGCTCCACTTGAGTTGACTTTTCATCCACTAGATTTCATCAATAAGATTGGGATAGGTGACCATAATTTGTACCTTGCATTTTTAAGACTTGAAGTTTGTGTTAATAATAGATGTTTACATGGTGAGTTACTATTAAGTAAATTAGTATTTAGTATGGCTGATTTATAAAGAGTTAAATAAGAATTATCAGGTTGTTAGTAATCATATGGTTAATACAATAAGATTGTATTAGAGAGAATATATTATTGTTAAGATATATTATTAAAATGTTATAATAATATATCTTAGATAGGTTTTCATAATCATATGGGTGAGACAAAATAGTGGATAGATAATAGGAATCATATGCTCATATATTTATATTGTATCCCTAAAAGATTAATTAATTAGAAGAGTATGCAGAAAATTATTTTGTGTGATTAAAATTATCCATGCTATTAATATGTTTGGCTATTTAAATTCATAATAGTGGTATCATAGTAGGATAATTTGGGCTATGGATCTATGATACATTATATGAGGTAGCGACATTATATTTTTTGGTGTCCTTGAATGATCAGAGAAATTTTATGCCAGACAATTAGACCTTAGGCAATTAGAAGTAGTTTGTTTAGTTTTTCATAGATCTATTTTTTTAATTAGATTAAAAAATTTTATCTCCATTGGAAGGAAATTTGTTTTATGTTGGGCTCTATATTAACTTTAAAATCATTGTTACACGTCTCATACATAGGCCTTTATGGGAATCTACCATTTTTGTTCAGTCTTCTTATGGTCTTGAATGTTGATAGGTTAAGATTAGTTTATCACCAATTCAGCTTGATTTGGTGTAAACTACCCAACTCTTTTTGGAAACTTAGCTCAGCTCAGTCCTATTCCTTAAATAAGTATTTTGGTTCACAGTCTTCTATATGATATTCTCCTTACATTAAGTGATTGATTCTTTATGTTTTTTTGCATGGTCTAAATCATGACATGTTGTAGACAATAATTGGTGTACATAGGTTGTAACCACTTTAAAAATTTATTTGAAGTTCATTCTATCCATTTAATTCTTCCTCACTCTTTTGATCCTACTTTTATGTATACATAGATCACTTATATGGGATATACTTAGATCCATCAAGTAACCTATTAATGTATTTGCAGTTTAGCAGTAACATATTCTAAGTTGAAATACATGAATGTCAATTAAAGTGTTAACTCCATCTCAACATTTCTTGTGGATTATGTTTTTCTCTAGAGATCTGAATTGATGCACAAACTTTGTTGCATGCCACATGCATTTCATTATTTAACATTGTACTATATTTACATTTGAATTAATATCTTGGTGTTTGGCATTATCCATTCAAAGTTTCAAATACGACCTTCTCTATGTGGATTCCAACATTTAGATTTCATCTCCATGTAGATGGTTCACTATTTTTGAGTTGATGTGTTGACATAATAGCCATACACATTGTCCATTCAACTTGGTTGACATCCAAAGTGAGTTCTTTTGTTTATCTATTTAATTTCAAAGTTGTTTATTAAAAGCATTGAGATAATTTAATTGGTAATTAGTTTTTCTTTGATAGGGTGTAGATTTTTTAGTTTAGTTATTTATTTTTAGATTCTTTTATCTAATTGTACTTTAGGAAAGTAATTAACTTTTTCTTTCTTATTTATAAAGAAGGAATAAATATCAAAATGTGTACAAGTTTTAGTTGTATTTTTTTTTAAATTAGTTGTTTAAAGTTAAATATCAATGGTCATTAGTATAAGAGAAATTATGAGTTATAATGATCATTTGTGAAGTTAATTTTTTCTATGTAATTTGAGTGTCTGTCAAAAAATTTAATTTTCAAAATATCAAAAGTATCAATTTTTTGAGTTTAGTGTCTATATATCAAAAATGAGTCAAGAATCATTTTGTCAAAAGTCATATGTTATATAGAGTCAAAAAATTTTAAAATAAATAAATTTGCCTTACGAATGCATTCTCTCTTGTATGTGGCATCTACATTGTGAGGGGATTTTCATCAAAAAAATCATGTAACTGAGCTACATCAACATATCAGTTGAGTAATTAGTGACATAATGGATGCTGGAGGATACATGGAGGATGGATGTCTTTCAAAAACCTCTCATTAGTCACCAACAACAGGGCCACACCAATAATGTGATGACATTTTGTGTTGTGTGTTTTTCATTTCCAATATGTGTTTGAAAAATAAGAACATAAGAATCTATTCAAGATATGTAATTTGTATGTAAATTCCAAACATAATTCTTTAAGGTGAAAACATTGTGAGAGGACATAACACACAAATGTAAGTTGGTTCATGGATCTTGAAAGACTTTGTGTTAGAGATCTAAAAGATCACCATAAGATAAATAGTAGATAGAAGGAAGTTCTTATTCATGTCAAGGTTTGTGGTAAAATTGTAAAAATATGGGAGGAGTGAGGCTCTATTTATATCAAGGTCATGAGCCAAATGGCGCCTTCTATAATGGGTGAGCATATTCTAGATAAGAGTGTGAATGTTTTAGCACCATGTAAATACTATGGAAGGAATTTTAGGAATAAATAATTTACATGGTGAGTTACCATTAAGTACATTAGTATTTAATATGGTTAATTTATTGAGAGGTAAATATTAGTTACATGGTTGTTAGTAACCATATGGTTAATAAGGTAAGATTACATTAGATAAAATATATTGTTATTAAGATATATTAATAATAGTTTATAATAATATTTTGTAGATAGGTTTGCATAATCGTAGGGGTGAGATAAAATAGTGTAGAGATAATAAGGATAATATTCCTATATATTTGTACTGTATCCCTGAATGATTAATAAATTACAATATTATGCATAATATTATTTTATGTGATGAGAATTATATGTGAACTATGTTCGGCTATTTTAACTCACAACAATTTCTAATTTTCATCTTCCATAGAAATCTCTTGGGGACATTGGATCCTCATCTGTAATTTTCTAAAATTTGTAATTCCTGATTTTTCACTTCTCCATTCCTACTTGGTTTAACAAAGTACCCTAAAAAATATTTTTCCATAATCCAAGATTTTTTCCATCCATAAATTGATTCTCCTAAACCATGCATATCACTAATATGAGCAAGTGTTATGAGATGACTAAAACACACTTTTCTAGAATCATTCAATGCAATTGAAAAACCCATTAATTTATGATCAAATGTCAATAAAATAGAACATCCTACATATAAACAACATATATTAATGTCAACAAATCCACCATAGGCCCTGCAAACACCAACTTGATTCCTCCTCCAAATTCCATGTCTTGGGTTAACCTTATTTTTTCCACATGTAGAATAAAGTGTAGTTGATTTGTAACCAAGAATCATGTTTCCCCCTTAACTTATCCTTAAGGCATACATAAAAAACCTTGATGTAAAGCTCTTAATTTAGTGCTTTCTTTCAATATTCTTAGAATGGATACTTGATTGATTTCAACACTTTCCCTCCACATTTCTGTAAGAATGACACGTCCTCACTGGCATGGCCATTTTGAGCATAACCTAAAACCATTAAAATTTGTAAGACCATATTCCTTTTGGAAAATTTATCAAACACTTCACACGCAATGTCAATACTCTTTGTCTCAAAGATGCTAAGTTAAAACATACAAGTAGAAGGCTCAAAATTGTAAACTGGTTGGGTTTCACATCAACTTATTGCATTTAATTAAAAAGTAGTAGAGCCTCCTTAGGACACACATATTTTTTGTACCCTATAATCATGGAACTCCAAGAAATTATATCTATCTACACCAATATTAGTATTTACCCTTAAAAAATTGCATTCCATTTTGAATATCCTATTTCTATTATTCTCTTATATGTAAGTGATAAGGTGCACAATCCTACCTCTCTTTAGTTAGCCACATGTGCATGTGTTGCCTCTTGACTATTTGCTCCATTGTATAAAATAAAGATATGACCTTATTTATCTTATATAATAATAGACATAAACTTCCTTATCATGTTGAACTCCAATAGATTATGTAATTTATACTCCCTTTCCATCTTTAGTATAGAAAATGGAACCCAATCTTTGATTAATACACTTGTTCATGTTCAATTGAAAAAATCAAATCCAAAATCCCTTTTAGACATAAGAAAATCCCCCTCATTAGGTGATTCTACTTCATAACTTATCATACATGTCTAACATTTACTCTTTGCTTATGTATAAGTCTTTGGCTAACATGATGAACTACAATAGATGATTGAAATTTTGGTGCTAAATCTTCTCTCATTTCATTATCAATTATGATCTCATGGTTTCCATCATAATGTATTCCTTGGTGTCTTATGCTTACTTATTTTAGGCTTGCGAATGGACCCAGGGATTCTATCAAATGATAACTTATTGACATTAATTTTTTTTGCCATTCATGTAGATCTTGGCATGGAAGGAATCATGATAGACAAAGACACACTACTTTTACCTTTTCTCCTTTTGATTTTCCCACTCATTCCTTTTCTTCTATGGGATCCATAAGTGCACATGCAATTTAAAATTGAGCAATTTTCTAAATTATCCTTGGGCTACTTTTATCCACCACGTTCTTCCTATTGCATGATCCATAACCTTATAAGCATATTGTAGTTTATTTTATTACAAATTTCATTTAAACTTCCTTTTTTTTATCCTTATCTCTCATTTTCTATGGGATCCAGAGGTAAATATGTAATTTGCACATTTTCTTTTCAATAATTTATTTACACAAGTGTGCTTTCCTATGACAATTTCCCCATGGACTTCTTATGTGTCATTTGCAACTAGTCAACTTGTAGTTTAAGGTGAAATTTCTATGGTGATTTTGACTATCATTTGTAATATTGATAAATTACATTTTAACTCAAAAACCACACCATTTATTTCCTAGACCCACATGTCTCCTTGGCAAAGCAAAATTGAATTGTTACTTTATTCCATTTGTCTTTCCACATGGGAGGGGTCTTTTATGGCATGGATTTTAATATCTAGGTGGTCTTTGTTGTGCTTACTTTCTAGGATACAATTGATAATTTTTTCCTCAAAAATATAACACAAAATCTTGGTATAGATCTGAGCACCAAGATGTTGTATGATACAATAAACAAGGATGGTCCATGGCATGTTTTTCAATTTATTATAGATACAACCATTGTATGTAAAGTTATAAATTTGATATTTCAACATAGATAAAAACATATTTATTATACACCTAACCATTTTACAACTCATTTAGCAAACATAAATAGTCTATGGAAGCCTTTGTCACTAATATTTAGTAGTTAAATGACTTCTATATGATAGAAAATTGAACATTACAACTAAAACTACCACTTAAAAATAATTCATTCACCTTAGGTCTTGACTATTGCCTCAATGTGTGGCATCCTCTAGTTTCACTCTGTGACATGTTTATAAATACCTAAAATTATGTCAAGTGGTATAGAGAAATTCATCCTAGGGTCTTTAGGATCTGTCATGACTGACACCCTGGTATTGATACCCAAGTGTACATGTGATTCCATTGTTCACTACAAATTTTCCACCCTACTGTCCATCATCTCTTGCACTAACAAATATGATTTATCCTTGGGGACATGTGGCCACAAAAAAATTTTACCCGAACTCATAACATATTTGTTTGATATAATTGTGTTAGTATTCCTCTAGGTTTATGCATGTAGTTGGTACCGAGGTCATGAGGGTTGACACCTTAGGAGGCCCTAGGACTATCATCCTAGACATAGTTCTTCCTAGTTCTTCAGCACAATATATCAATTATTTAGGGAAAGATTAAATCAGGGTAGAAATAAATAAAAAAAGACCTTAGCTTAGGGATCTCACCTTCAATAAGAGGTCAATGGGCTTGATGTAGGAAAATAACTTGAGAACTCATATTATATCGTATAAAAAATTATATGATATATCAATGAAGGAAGATGAATAACATTCATTATTATATGATTCAAAGACATGTTTTATAAATGTAATTTTATTTATTAAAAACATGAGGTGTCAATCTAACTTATGATGTGGCCAAGGGGTGACACTTTTTCAAAGATGATAGATCCTAATCATGTAGATGCAATGAAACTAATAAATACCCAAAACAAAAATACAAAGTCATTATTATGCATTAAATAGTGTTTTTTAGCCTCATAAATGAATATAAAAGAATGTTAACTATGCACATATAATAGTCAATTATCATTACATATTGATAAAATCTAAACATACCTTACGTGTAAAAGGTTTGTTCTATTGGAAAAACTTTATAGAAACATTAAAAATGTCCATTTTCATGGATTCTCCTTAAATTTACACAAGCAAATCAGTTTATTATAGAGGCAAGTGGGAAGACACCAATCCTAAACATATTTGGTGGGTGGCACACACATAACCTTCGAATGAATTTGAGCCTTTTTGATGATTTTGATGTAAGGACCAAATAGCCCCATCTCATTGGGTACTTGTCTACACTTATATCAATCAAATAGGGACTGATTAAACTTATTGTATTAAGGTGACAAATAACTAAATGTGGATTATTCAACCTAATCCCCATCTTGCCACAAAATTTGATCCTTCAGTGTGTTGTTTTCTTTGTTTTGGGCTCAAGGTAAAACTCCAAATACTTGGCTATATCATGAATCCTAATAAATAATAACATAATCATAAAGTCCCTCATTGGTAGTTTATTTGATTATGCATTTGGTTGTTCAATGGTGGTCAATTTATATAGACATAAACAAGGGTGAAATAAATACATTCATGAGGGTAGATTTTTACTCAATATTGTATAAACTCTATTGGTTCCTAGTTGTACACCTCTTACTTTCAGCCTTCCACATTTGAGAATATGGAAAACGTAGATGATAAACTCAAATTATGTCATTATATTTGGGTAAGGGTTAAATATTTGGATGGATTAAATGTACATAATGACTAGAAGACATCAATAGAGGTTATGGTTAGCTCCCTACTAGCTTTGGCTCTACCTGAACCAAGGTGAGAAGACCTATGGGGTGTCTTGCTCATATAGAATGATACTATTGTTTAATCTCTATGGGAATCATTAGCACACAAAAAAATATTATTATATCATAACCAAGCTTTCATAGTCTCTTTAAAATGAGTTATCACATAGACTGGGCAAATACTCATAAATCAGACCCAAGCTACTAGAGAGAGATGCAAATATGATTGAAACCTTCATTTCTAAAGAAACTTTTCATAGTTAAAATCCAAATGGGAGATTACAATGATAATATTAAAAGATAAATTATAGACACATTTTATTTTTTGCAAGATTCATGCTTTTATAGGTAAATAACACTCATAATATTTAACATCATGTATTAGCTGTAGGGGTAGAGTGGGTAAGATGATTTAGTTATATATAAGAGAGTGGTGGTTGATATCAACATAGGGAACTCTTTTTAACAACAATGATATCATTTAATAAAAGATGTAAAAGACCAAGTAAATAGATAAGGAAACTATCATGAATGGTTTGCATTCATTGGTGTCAATCCAATGTAAGCATTCAAATGATCCTAGAAACCCTAAATCATACACTGCAAGTCAGGTCTCACACACTTTCTCTTATCACATCCATAAATCTAAGATGTCCATAAAATATTACAAACGTAACATTCCAAAATCATAATGTAGAAAGGAGTTCATAACATAAGTCAATGCCTAAAATGACCACCATTGGAAAGCATAAAACCTGATACCCAATCAACAGAGTATGAAAAATGTATTATTATATTTCATCAACAATAAAGTGCATAAATCATATATATTTTCCATTATATTTAAAATAAATTTTACATGCATTAGTGTTTAGAATGTTAACATGGGGAAAATCATAAAGGATTTGTTCTAAAATAGGGGAGAGATATAGAAAATGCTCTCAAAGTCTGCTAATGATGGCACAACTACAATCACCTTAGTAAGAGAGATAAAACACACACAACATGTATCTCAAAATAAAATCAATAACCTTTGAAAAGAGGACAAACCCTCTTTTTTAATATAAATCTCTCACCCAAAATATTCTAAGAATATACCCCAGTTAGAAGATGCCTTAGATCATGCCTAGAAGTTCATGCTCTTATAATGGAATGATTCTAGAAATTTATTATCCATGTAATGATGAAGTTTGATGAAAATTTTTGATCTCCTTGGTTGGAAGTCTTGATGCAAAAATAGGCTTGAGGGAGAATATTCTCTTCAAGATCAAAACAAACATTGTCTTCATGTGTAACTACTTTGCCTTTATCGCCAACTTAGAATTTATTTAAATGGAAGATTTTGGGTGTCCTACCATCTAAATATCTAGTCACTTCTTTCCTTACAAAGAATAAGGAATGTAAGAAGGGAGAGAAGAACAAAGAATAAAAGTTTTGACCAATGATTTTATCCATTTGGCTAGTCAATAGTCACATGCTAAGCTTATACTTTCCCACAAATCTGAAAATCACCTAATGGAGTCATGATTTTAGAATCAAACCTCTCCATTTGGTATATTATCATTGCATTTTATACATCTTAATTTTTCTTTGATGAAAATCTTCACCCACATTGCATTCCTTTGAAATAACACTTCGCTCTTCTTCTTTTTTAATCATTTTAGCCTTTTGAGTTCAACACCAAGTTTTAAAAATGACACATGCACAATTTTTACTTCCCATGGGATTTTAAAACCTATTTGCAATTTTTTAATATTTGTCATTGGCAGAGTTTTGGACCTAAGGCTCAACTTTATACTTTTTGGTCCTAACAGGTTTTTGGGCTTCAACTACAACATTACACACTGCCAAGATTTTAGAAGTCTATTGGACATTTGTAAATTTCAATTTTTTAATTGAATTTTGATGTTGTAGTTTCACCTAAATGTTTTGATACCTTTATCTTGATGTGTATGTGATGAGTCTGGGATATTGCAATTTAAAATCATAAATGAATGTTACATATCCATTAAAAAATTATGTCATGGACCTTTTGACCTTCCTTCTTACATTGACTGATGGGTGGCAAATATTTGATTAAAATTTGTAAATTGAAAAGTTTCATCATTCTTATGGATCTCCATGGATTGTAACTACTTATTTTTTTGAAAGGAATGCATCTATCTATGCTAAACTCATGTTCTTGAAGGAAACTCATCCTTTGATTCTACTAAATATTTATCAATATATTGAGTAAGGTGGGGACACTACTCCATATGTAAATAATGATGAACCTCATTATCTGATAATCCTGCATAGGGTATTCTTAATGTTAACAATTCTAAGATAAGACATTTAAAGGACCATATATCAACTTCCATTCTATATCATTATGGTTTATGCATTGATTAAACCATATCTGGGGCCATCCAACAAGGTGTTCCACCACAAAACTCAATAGAAAGAATGCCATGATGAGCAAGGCAACATGTATGGGATAAGGAGAGAAGAGGAACTGAGAAATCAAAATCATAAAGCTTCACAAGTGCACTTTCATCCTTTCCTTTTACTTATAAAACTTGAGAACATTTTTGCTTTTGACATCTTTATGAATGATATTTTTTGAATGAATATTTGATAATGCACATGCAACATCTCTATAAATAATCATTGCCAACTTTGTTGGGGCATAACTTTTCCCTTCTTGTGCTAGTTTTGCAAGAAATTTCTCAAGAGATCCACCTTTAACATACTCCAAATGGTATATCAACTGACATAGGGAGATTGTTTCATGAAGACAACTTTCCTATCATGTAAGTAAAGTTAAGAGATTTAGAGCCAACTAGCCTCAACTCAAGTAACCATAACAACTTGTGTAACCTTTACTTTCAATCAATCTTAAATATGGACACTTAGTAGGCTCAAATGATTCTAGCTATGATGAAATCAATATATGTAACAATAAATTTTGGTAGTAATGTAAATAATCCATTTTGAAAAGCTCTAGCCAAGCTTTTTTGCCAATATTCAATTGAACCAAGGCTATTTGTGCTTGCCACTAAGGAAATGATGCCATCATACATCAATGCCATTTTAATGGAATGTGGAGATAGGTGAAACCCACACCTGGAGTATTCATTTATCTCAAGTTTCCATTAAACCCACTAAAGAAACATGACAAGTTCTAATTTTTAACTAATTTTTTTAACCTTGTGCACTTTTTACATCTATGATTTTTAGAGTTTGAACTAGAAATTAGAATTTATAATTTAAAACTTGTAATTCATTATTGTTTTACCTGCCATGTATTTCCATAATTTTAAAACATTCATGGCCTTTTGACTTTGCACATTGACACTTCATACTCCTTTCAGAAACATAGATTTTCCCTTTTGATTTTCCACGTGGACCTCAATTTATGATGTGGGCTTCTTATTTGATGGTGTTTATTTTGAAAATTGTCTTTTTACTTTTATTTATTTTTGTTTGAAAACTCCAAGGTGGACTTGGGAACTTTACGTGCATATAATAATTTTCATGTTTTTAAATTGCTTTTTGGCATTAAAATCCCCATTTTAATTTCTACGATGTCATCTTTGTTAGGTCACACACTTTAGTTTTGCTATGGGTTGTAGACATCTGAATGCACATTGTAATTCCAAAATTTTCTTCTAGCATTGTATTGTTCACCCACATCTCCATGGATGGGCTTCAAATGTTGGTTTAAAAATTGTAATTTTACAATTGCAAATAGATGATGCAAGTCTTCACAACCCCCACATGCTTTTGAAAGGCTACATTGACTCATCGACCCTCCATGTAGACTTTGGATCATTTTCATGGGATGGAAACATCTACTTGGCCCTTTCCCTTTCAAATTTCCATATAGACAATGAATACTTCCATGTGTACTTCCATGTAGTCTTTTAGTTATAAAAAATTCATGCACCTTGCTTTTAATTTTCATAATCCTCATATTCTTGAAATTTATAGAATGTAGATTTAAATTTCATTTTAAGACTTTCAATGCGGACATGGGAACCTCAAATGTAATTTGCAAATTACAATCTACAAAGCTATATTTTCTAAGAAATTTTTCGC
>JARHVA010003370.1:942500-975000 GCA_037957365.1 Torreya grandis
TTCAAAAGGAGGAAGATTATTGTGTTCAATACACAATCCATGTATAACAAAAAATAAATTCCTCACTTCACAATGTGATAACTTTATTATCAAATGTCCTTATCATATTTGTGCAATTTCTTAAAAACCTATATTGTGTTTCAAATGTTTCATTAAGATTTTATGAGAAAGTGGTACATGGGTTGTTATGAGCAAGGTGGTTCGATGTTATTTAAGGACAAAATACTATAATAAGGTTATGAGACATGGGTATGCAAATTACATATGTCCTCCACCATCCTAAATATTATAAAGTGCAAGTTATGTTGAAAGGGAAATAATATTTTGTTTTCATAAATAAGGTTACCTAAAGTGAGAGAGTGAAAATCCATACTACTGAAGCCATCATAACTTTCATGTATGAAGGGTTAAAAAATAATAATTTTATATTTATTTTGGAAATGATGGTAGAAAATTTATGGGGCCTTCAACCACATGAAGGATTGAAAAATACAAAACTCTAATGAATCACATTACCAACTCAATAATTCATCACAAAATCTATTCACCATTCTCATTAATTGTCTCTCTCATATACACATAATCAAGCTTCTCTCAAACACACATAGATAACATGAAAACTGAAGCCAAGGAGGCATAAAAGGCTTCTCTCTAAACCTACTCCCAAATTCTCCTATGTAATCCAAGAATGGATACATTCATTTATAGAAAAGTATGAGGAAAGAAGGGAGATAAAATAACAACTACGTCCCACATCCCATATGGGTGAAAACATGACAAAGAAGAAAAGACTGAGGGAATGATATGCCATGTTCTCCACTTGAACTGATCATTGTTAAAGATAAATATTCCATCACCAAATTTGGTGCCACCCTTCACATGTGAAATACTATTGATGAATAGTTAAAGTCAAGTCAAATGTATAAGGTCAAAAAGGAAGAACATCTTCTTTATACAAGGTAGGCCACTTCCATGTGCCTTTTGAACCCTATTTCTTGTCCCCACATGTATGAAAAATTTGACCTATGACACCTATTAAATTAAGAATAGTGTTGTGACACCTCGCTAGGATGGATATTGTATGCCATATCATCAATGAATAGAGCTTTATAAATAGTGTTGTATGAATATAGTGTCTCATGAATAGTGTTTTCCAACCACATCATTTTTCTCTTATTGAAAACAACTTAGATCTTGAGATTTTTTGTAATTATATTTGTGCCACTTATTCTTAAAAAAAATCGTACCACTCTATTTTTAGTTGATGCAAGATTTATCAAACCCTAAGATTCTCCTATATTAGATACCCACGGTAGATAACGTAATATCTTGATCACATAGATGGGGTAAATGGTAGAACCACACTTTTGGTCATATTGGCTAATGTCCATGACATCCCCTTCCAAAAAAATAGTGCACCTAGGTAATATCTATTTTTCATTCTCCACTTCTAGCATTTGTGTACTTAACCTAAAATCATCTTCCTCTTCCAATATCTCATCCATATACCAATGGATGCATACATGGGATCCAACTCACCAAAGAAACTAATGTAATAACACCCACTCAAAACTAACCTCTTCTACCAAGATGCTCTACCATGCATCTCATCATCCCATGTGAGTTTTAACCCACCACTATCCATCCACCTCCACTAATAGCCCACCTACCTTTTTTCACTCATCATCCAACCATTTATTGGATCATCCATAAAATCACATAATAATGCTTTTAGCTTTACAAACATGGATACCATCTCATCTACAACATCAAGTTCCTCACCACACATCACCATCACTTGTATACTCTCTCTCATGGTTACAACTATATCCACCTCATTCTCATCATGTACATAAAATTGCAGAAAAATATCATCCAAATCTTCTATAAAATAAACTTGAAACTCCACTCAGTTGTGACCTTCAATCATATGCACATCTTCAAGGCTTCACTCTACAATCTTATACAACTCTTCATAGATGCAACATTCTTCACTCTTTTCTCCCTCATCTACCACAAGGATGTCCTCAACATTTTTTTCAATAGGAATCATGACCATATCATGTTGTATGAGGATTTATTCTTCTCATTACAACTCTTCATAACTGTAATATTTACTATTTCATGAGGCTACCTATCTTGTCAATGAAGCCACCATTACCCTTAAGGAGACTACTATCTCCCACATCATCTCTTCTTATCCTTCAAATTAAATCTAAATTTTTCCATCAGTAACTCCAATAATCTATCATAAATCATCAACTTCTTCTCCCATTATTTAACTAGTAGATTTCTTCCACTCCTCTTTGCCATCTTCATCTTCATACCTACAAAACAAACATACATAATCACATATCCAATAAAATCCTCTCCTGAAGGTTCTTACTTAATCTCTCAAATTCTATTCACAATCTCTCCTAAGGAATCAAAACATTCTCTAATACCACTTGATATGGCCTAAAAATCCATAGCTCTCCTAAATCAAATAACTAACTCAATAATTCATCAAAAAATGTCTTCACTATTCTCATTAATTATATATCTCACATGCACATAATCAATCTTCTCTCAAACACACATACATAACTTAGCATCCCAAGCCAAGGATTCATAAAAGGCTTATCTCTAAGCCTATTCCCAAATTAACCTACCTAAGACAAGAATGGATACATTCATTTATAGAAAAGTATGAAGAAAGAACTGAGACAAAAAACAAATACGTCTAACATCCCACATGAGTGAAAATATGACAAAGAAGAAAAGTCCAAGGGAATGATATGCTATGTTCTTCACTTGAAGTGATAATTATTAAATACAAAGACTCCATCACCAATGTTGGTTCCACCATTCATATGTGAAACTCCATTGATGAATAGTGAAAGTTTAGTAAAATATGCAATGTAAAAAAGGAACAGCATCTTATTCAGACAAGTTAGGCCACCTTCATGTGCATTTTGACCACTCTTTCTTGTCCCCACATGAGAACTTTGACCCATGACATCTATGAAATCAGAAAGTTGAGTAATATGGGAATCCACTAATAGGTGAGATTTGTGTTATTCATGATGGGAATTTTATATAAGATGGTTACATTTTCAAATGGAAATAATTATGTGTTCTAATTGGGTATGTAAGGGATAATATCATAAAATAACTCCATAGTGGTGGTTTGGCTGGACATTTTGGTAAGGATGAGATAATAGTTTTGGTTGAAGAAAAGCATTTTGGTAAAAGATGAAGAGGGATGTGGAAAATTTTGTTTCAATATGTATAATATATTATGTGTCTAAAGGTCATCCACAAAAATATATGGTTCTATATGCCATTATTAGTTCAAAGAGGAAAATAGACATATTTGAGTATAGATTTTATGTTGGGACTACCAAATACATAAAGATTATTGATTCAATTTTTATTGTTGTAGATAGGTTTTCTTAGATGGTTCAGTTATTTCATGTAATTTTTTTTTGAGAAATATATGAGATTACATGGTTTTATAATAACTATTAAATCAAATAGGGACATAAAATTTCTAAGTCATTTTTAGAGGACTTTATCAAAACAAATGGGAACTAAACTACAATTCAATATGCATACCACCCATAAATAGATGGATAGACAAAAATTATAGATAGGATCTTAGCAAATTTGTTGAGATCCATAGTTCGAGAGAAACCCAAGCCATGGAGCTTTCCATTACTACAAATTATGTTTACACATAATAGTTCAATGAATAGATAAAAAGGACAACGATCAAAGAGAATCCCCTAAGAAGTCATTTTGATGCATATTTTAATAAAATTTTGGCTTATTATGGTGTCATGTAAGTTTTATGATGTCCAAGGTAGTGAGTGGTAGAGGTTAGATGTATTAGGTTAGCTCTAAATTTGAATTTGAGCTCATCTAGTAGTTCCCACCAAAACTATCATTTTGAATATTTAAATTTCTTTCAAGGATTGAAAAGACTTATTCATGTTATTGTAAGGTTTTAATGTTGTATCTTAGTTTGTTTATGGGTAATTTACATATAGGAATGGTTCTTAATAATTTATCATTCCCTTAGACATAATTATCATGTTTCAAGTCTTGTCTATCTCCTAAGATGTTAACCTTTTAAGACCCCTACATGCATTGTGGGTAACAAAGAACTGATTAGAGATATTTTAGGTGTTAAAAATAGTGTAGAAGCTCATAGAGAAGTTATTATTATAAAAAAAGAGTTCATTGATAGTCTATATATTCAAATTAGAATCAAGAATGATAAAGGATTCAAGAAATATTGTTTAATTCACATAATTATGTGTGAATGCTATATGTAAAGAGATTCAAATGAATAGTACAATGCTTTGATAAATTATTATTAAGCTCCAATCAAATGATTGGTATGTGATCCATCCTTATTTTTAATTTTATTTTGAATAGTGTGGTTTTTTTCACTTGTTTACAGGTAAAAGGTTACAAAATACAATTTTTGAGAATTCTATTTTATGAAATATCAAGAAGAAAGATCATAGACTTGTCTTATTGAGTCTAATTCAACTGAAATACCAAGTTCCTTGCATATAATAAACACTTTCTCTAGATGATACAAATGTTTTTTTTGTTCTTAGAGTACACAAAAATAGCATCTTTATATACATGAACACACATGTTCATTACCCCTTAAAATGTAGCATCCATAGCTAACTAAAACATTGTACCAACATTTAACAACCTGAAAGGCATTCTCATATAAACATACATGCCCCAAGGATTTATAAATGTAGTCTTGGGTATCTAAAATTATTTTACCATAACTTGGTTATACCCTAAGAAAACATCTAATGTGGACAACATTTTTGATCTTGTAAAACTTTGCAATAGGTTATCCATATTAGGTAAGGGGTAATTGTCTGTCAAAGAAGCTTTATTAAAATTTAAAAAATCCACAAACAAAAAGATGTCAAAATTTTTATTAGTGACTAAGTTTTCCACCCATGATGAATACCTAATGGGATGAAAAATTCCACCATCCCTTAGCTTCTCTATCTCATCCTACATCTTAGTGGATAAGATGGGGTTAATAGGTCTCTATTTCTACCTGAAAGGCTTGTTGTTAGGATGAAATGGGATAACATGTTAAAGCAAATCTTCCCTATACGATTTCAACTTAGAATAAGACTAAGTTAAATAGTCTTGGTACCTTTTTAATAACTACATGTAGGCTTATTTTTCTATTATACTCAAGTGTCTACCTAGCGAAACCTTTCTCAAATGTTTATGAGAGACCAAATTACATTAAGTTACATCTTTTGAAATAAACAACTCTCTATTTTCAATTCTATCTACTCCATCAAAATATGCATTTAAACTCACCAGTCCCTTAAGGAGATTGTGTGTGTTCAATTGAATGATGTCTTTCCCAATCAAAGTTTCTACCATGGATTACAGGTTTATAAGGTGATCTTGAAACTCATCTTCACAATTTATAAACCTTATTATATGATCATCATCATCAAAAACTTACCAATAATAAACATTTTTTGGGATTGAAAGCATAACAAGTACCTTCACTTGATACTGATAATAAAGGTGCATACTTTCAATTTGAAATTGAACACCTAACCCTACAAGTCTGTCAACTTCTTTGTTGAAAGTTATATCATGATAATAAATATTAAATGTGTCAAATAAGTCTAACAAATCCCATTAAACATTCCTATATTGTTTCAATCTTTTATTTTTGGTGGCATATGAATTATGGATTTACATAACCATTAACTTAGATTCACCTATTACAATCAGAATTATAATTCCATGGGTGAAATTTATAAACCAAACAAGAGTGCCTCATAATCAATACTATTATTCATGAACTCAAAATATATATTTAAATAAAATTGGAAATGATTTCCATTGGGGGAATAAAAGATAACGCTTGCTCCATTTACAAGATTGGAGAAAGCCCCATAAAAATCCATTTTCTAAACTTCACTTTCTTTGTCATGTTCAACATCAAGAATAACTAATTGTTCAACAACATCCACATTCCCAATGAAGTTTCCCAACTCCACATCTATGTACAACACTTCATTTAGATCTCTTTATGGATCTTTAAATACATGCATTAGTTTGGTTTATGTTTGATGTTTGACCATCTTACCCTCCAAAGGGATGGCGGCATAAGATAAGTCCATCTATACACTACCACCCATGTTGTTAGCCAATTTTTATTATAGTGCAATCCCCCACTTGGGAGGGAGATACACAACTACCATGTCCATATTCAAATACATACCTAGATGAACTACAAATTTCAGTACCAACCCTTTGACTTTCTCAACAACTAATACCTCTCATGAATCCATAACATAACACTTGCCAAAGTTTGATGTTATTTTAACTCCCAAATCATTAAGGACACCCAAGGGCATCACATTGCAAGAGGTTTAAGAATCAAACATGTAGTTGTCAATAATCAGACCATTGATTAGTAGGGTTATGTAAAATAGATCTATATTCAACTGACTCTCTACCAATGTAGTGCCTAAATAGACCTCTATGGTTGGCTCAATAACCTCATATAATTCTTCATCACTTTTTAGAAGTGTTTGAAGTGGTTAATCGCATTGTCAGTTGTGTTCTCACCAAATTCCAAATATTCAAATGACCTCTTCCTATGTTCTGGTATTCATAATAATTCAAAAAGTGGCAAATTGATTTTTAGTTGACTAAACACCTAAGCTATATAAAACATGCTATATTGAGTAAGGGTTGTATTTATAGGAAGTGTGATAATACATGTAGCTAGAATACAATCATTCAAAGTCATACGTAGAACAAGCTAGGATGGATTATAATTTTTAAAAATAATTTTTAGGGGCATATTTATTCTAACATCACTCACACTAATATGAATACTAGACAATAATGGTCCTCTAGTATTGTTTGGAGTGACATTTTATTGGAAAACATGGGAAGTAGGTGCTAGCTTGAAACCAATAGGGACATCATTACTTTTCTTGACTTCCTCACTTGCATCCCCTATAGTTGGATTTTCAAGGGTAGTTTCTTAAGGATCAATACTTTATTTCCTACTTCTCAAACTATATTCTTTCTCTTGTAAAACTACTATGTTAATTAGTAGTTACCTCTCCTCAATTGAAGGAATTCCACCATCATATTTATTAATCATCATAGAATGTAAAAATTCAAAATCATGATTGGGTAATTCATATAATTATGTCATGTTAACATCACAAATCAATTTAGAAGTTGAGACACATACCTTTAGTACTACACTCCAAAAATGATCAATAGTAATAGTTTATGCATCAAAATACACTCACCTACATTAACTTCACTAATGATACTATCAATCAACACTAATTATTCTCATCCCAATTTATTCTAATTAATCTAACTATTTTATCACCATTTCTAATCATTAATCTAATGTCCCTTTCTTCATATTTCATCATGTACTGACCTTATTATATTCCACTTCATCATTAATTTACCTAATCATTTCTTTATTTTAATACAACCCCACTTACCTATTATTTGGGAATTTTAAATTCTCAATGGCCCACATACTAGCATAAGCCTAGGCTCTCCTACACTCGTATTCCCTAATCCTCACCCAATCCCTGTCTAATCATTTCCTAAGCTAAATTAATCCATGAGAGGATTTTAGAATTAGAGGATTTTAGAATCCTCTATATTCTAACCCTCGTCTCAAAAATCCTCCAAATCTAGATGATTCCAAGGTATTTTAAATTCCTTTGATAATCCTCAACCCTTGATCTCCTTCCCCCAAATTCAAATCTCCACTAATTTTTTTCCCTCCTCTTTCCATCTAAACCATTCCTCTCCTCCATTAGATCCATCTCATGAATGCATTAAAATACCCTTTCCAAATCAATCCTTGTATCTAACATCTAATATCTTTGATCAAGAAACATCACCATGTAAAAAATTTGAGTCGAGGCAATCTCAAATCTTTTGTCTTTTATCCTATTTAATCATGGTGTGGAGATTCTAGATTTGAGATCATAATGCTTGTTTTAAATTTTATATTCATATATTAACTTAGGTCTTAATGGATCCATCACTTTACTTAGTAGTTTGAATTTACATAATTAAATCCATATTGTGCTCAAATATTAAGTTATAATAATGACAATGATATTTTAGGTAGAACATATGATAAGGAGAATGCTTTTAGACATATCTTTCATTTTAGATCAGGAGTTGTGTCAAAAACCCTAAAAAACATAAAACTTGAAAAATACAAAATTAGTCCATTGTGTCTTAAATTATGCCCAATCCACTAGTCACATCCATATCCATGCCATCTGATATCCATCTCATTTTTGGATAAAACATTCAGTCTTAGGAACCAATCTAAGTGGTCACTCATCCCTCCATATCTTCATCATCCTTTTGATTATATATTACTGTCATTCATCACCTTGATAAGGACATTAATCTATCACCCATCACTTCTTATCAGTGCCTTTTCATACCTAGCACCCATCAATTTAGTTGCTTGCTAGTGTGAATTGTACTTAATCCCAACACTTTATTTATCAAGGCCTTTTCATACCTAAAACTCATGAAATCACTACCTTGATAGTATGATAGGTACATGATCTCATTACTTCCCTATCATTTACTCTTCATACCTATCACCCATCCAATCACTATTTTCTAGTGTGAAAGGTATTTGATCTCATCATACCTTACTCTTCTTATTAGATTAGACTCTTGCAAGGTTTTTTATTTAGGTAATCCTTTCCATCTTTACATCCATATCTTCATCCACATCCTTATCCTAATCTTAGTCTCTCATCCATGTCCATACCTTTATGCAAATCACTATTCAATTCTTATCATCATCACTAGTCTATCTCCAATCCAACTATATCTTTAGTCCATCAGCATCATCATAATTATCCTAGTCAAACCCATCACCCAATCACTCATCCAATCATTAGGCAAGACATTATGATAGTGCATGTAGATACTTGTGTGTGTTGTTTGTCTATTGTTTGACTTGGTTAACTATATTTTATCATTAATATATATTATTAGTCTTATGTTTATTGTGTCTCTTTTTTTCTATTCATAAATTAATGAGGATGCTATGAGGTCACCATTATTCTTTTATGTGCCCTCAAGGATGTAGAGTTTGCTACTTGTCCATGCAATTTGGCACAACATCCTCTTGGTCATGTCTATATCATGAAGTATCCTACCAAGTCCCATATTTAATTTCTTAGACTATGATGAGAATTATGACATTTATGATGGCTTGATTGTCTATTCCCTCATCATTTATATAATCATCAAATAATCATTATTCCCATCACTAATCTGATCCTCTTAGCCCATATAACTAACATCCAACCATTTATCCTCATCTCATCATCTAGGTCATATCCTCTAATCACTAACATCGTCATCTAGTCATTAATCATATTCATCATTATCCTTTATCCTCTCATTATAATTACATTAGCTTGAGGTCTTTTCAAACTATAAAGGCAAAACTTGGCCACTTTTTAGTGACCAAGGATAGCTCAACCACTATCTCCTCTATCACTCCCTTGCATGTGTTTTTACTAGGGGCATAATTGCTACTCATTGGTCACTTGATCATATCCATTATTTTATATCATCATCATCATCATCATCATCATCATCATCGTCATCATCATCATCATCATCATCATCATCATCATCATCATCATCATCATCATCATCATCATCATCATCATCATCATCATCATCATCATCATATTGTTGAATTTAGATTTGATTTACACCCATAATTAATCTTATCAAATGAGTCTCATCCTGGCCTATAGCTCTCCCTTGCATGTGTCCTTAATTAGGATACATCTAAAGATTGTAGACATTACTCCTATCTTCATTAAGTTATAGTTTGTTCCCTCTTGTGATGTGTCAACAACTATAACATCCATAATCTTTACTCCTTGTGCATGTGTCTTTACTAGGGGTATCATCAATTTGTAGCTCATTTCTAATATCAAATTCATTTTCTATCTCATATTTGGCATCCTATCCCCTCATCTATCCATCTCATCTCACCCATGATTTCTTATTTTAAGTGGCCATCCATCTCATTCTTTCTCATATATTCCCTCGAGGGGGCATCATATCCCTTAACATCATCTACTAACAGTCATCCATGATATGGTTTTTATTTGAAGGACCATTAATATTTACACTTCACTTCACTCATAATTCCTTTCAAAGAGGAGAAAAATATATGCATATAAATTTTCTCACCTAAATTACCATCTCTAATAATACTATTCATCGACACTAATTCAAATCATCCCATTTAATCTAATTTATCCTACTATTTTATCCCCCTTTTCTAATCATTAATATAATATCCCCTTCTTCATATTTCATCATATAATAACTTTATTCTATCCCAATTCATCATTAATTCACCTAATCATCTCTTCATTTTAATCTAACCCCACTTACATATTATTTGGAAATTTTAAATTCTTAATGGCCCACCTACTAGCCTATGCCTTGGCTCTCTTACACCCCTAGTCTGTAATCGTCACCTAATCCCTATCTAATTAATACCTAAGAGAAATATATAATTGGAAAATTATATAATAATATATATTATAACCCATCCTCTCTAGAAGCCTCCAAATATAGAGGCTTGTAAGGAATTTTAAATTTCATGGATAATACTCAACCATTGATTTCCTTCCCCAAAATTCAAATCTCTACCTTAGTTTTTTTTCCTCTTTCTATTTAAACAATTCCTCTCTTTCATTGAATCCATCTCATGAAAACATACAAAAATTCATGCCAAATCAATCCTTTCATCTAACATCCAATATCTTTGACCAATCAACATCACCATGTCAAAAAATTGAGTCAGTGTAATCCCAATTCTTTTATATTTTATCTTATTTAATCATGGTGTAGAGCATTTAGATTTAGGATCATAGTGATATTTTTTAATTGTATATTCATATATTACATTAGGTCTTAATTTATCTATCACTTTACATAGTATTTTGATATTTAAGTTTGAATTTACATAGTTAAATCTATATTGTGCTCAAATTTTAGGTTAAAAGCAAAACTTAACAATTATGTGGTGGTAGACATTTTACTTTGGGAAACTTGATAATCAATCATGAAAATATATTCATCTTCAAATGGAGAATTAGGTTCTTTTACATCTTTATCAACCCATTTAGCAATGTCATAAGGAGCATGTGGAAGGAAGCATTTATCACACCAATCAATATCAAGTTCATAATTTATAGTGTTCACCTTGGCATTCAATGGATAAGCAACTTCATATTCTAATTTATATTATTTATTTAATCTTGTGTAGGCATCTTCCATCTATTATTATCTCTAATGTGGAAATAAGTTCGACCTTGTGCTTGATTCTAATTCAGAGCTCTCTCCTAACTTGTAGACCCATGAGGGAGCCCCTTCTCAGCTCTAGCCACCTTATAAGACATCTCCTTGATAGTGGAGGCCAAGGTCTATATATTCTCATCAAGGTTGGTCATCTTAGTGGAGTAATTTTCTTAGGATTAAATAAATTTACATTAGTCTACTTGTTCGAAGTTTTACCCACAACTTGTATAATATTTTCAATTTGGATGGCCATATTGAATGCCAATCTCAAGTTTGTTGGAGCCTTATCCCTCATATAGTAGGTAGCCTTGATGTCAAATGCATTAAAATATTTAATTAAGCACATTGTATCACTAGGTGTGATGTTTTTAGGCATCCTCATCATAGTCTTGTCAAACTATGTATTAAAATCCTACACACACTCATTTGGGTTATTTTTAACGTTTTAAAATTCTAAAAGAAAGATCCTAGGATCAATCCTATCACCATAATGACTATTGAAAATGTTCTTCATTTTTTACCATGAATCAATATATCTAAGGGGAAGGGAATTAAACCATTTATGAGCATCTTCTTCTAGTATATGGACAAATATCTTAATACAAACATACTCATTCTTAACCTCATAATATTCGATGATAATGTGAAAATACCTAAAATGTTGATTACCAATCATTGCATTATTAAGTTAAAACTTAAGGAGGTAGATCCTTATTTCATTTGGATCTTCATTGGGTTACCCACTTGATTTCATCAAAATTAATAGGTCTAAATATATGAATCATGAATGTTGGATTCTCATTCTCATCTTGATCTTTGTGCCTCATGATTGGGTCACTGGTGGGTTCAAGATCAAATGGCAAAGGGATGTGTGGGGGTGAATGAGGTGGACTTGGGGGATCAAACATAGGAGGAGATTCAAATAGTTGAGAAACTATTGGGTAGTAGATTAGACTATATGGATATGAATGATTAAGATAACTATGATAATATTTAATTAAAACAAGTTCAAAAAATAAGAGTTTAGGTGTACTAGAATCTTGATAGTCAAAACACTCTTTTGCTGCTAAACTATTTCCATCAATTGGTCTCTAAACTTGTCTCTTTCTTTGATGAACACTTAAGGGTGAGACAAGATACTTTGATGAGTCAACATTGAAGGATGATCTTAGTCCTTCTAGCTTTGAAAGCAAATGAAAAATCACAACTAAAGCAATTCAAAAGGGGTACTGATCTTCCTTGAAACCAAATATAAAGTCAAACTCACCAATATAAAAAAACATATATAATATAATAGTTTATAAACATATTGTGATATATACTATAATTATAATTTGCTAAAGTTAGTGATGAGATATGAAAACAAAGAGACTAAAAATATAGATTTGCATCTATAAAGGCAAATCACTTTCCAACATGAAAAAACTAGCAACCCTTTGTAAGAAATCTTCCATCAACATAAGTACCAAGGTATCTCCCTGACAATGGTACCAGTAGATTGTTTGAGCATTGATGACATAAAGTAATAAATCCAAAACTAAAAAGTAGAGGGATTTTAGGACCTAAATTAATACATCTCTCTACAAGAGTCCTTGACAAAATGTGTTATAAGGATTAACCCATACAATGGTGGCAGTAGAGTTTTGGTTCCTAGTTGTACACCTCTTTTTCTCAACCTTGTACGCTTGGGTAGTATGTCAAAAAAATATGAAAAACTAATAAATATGTCATTATAGCCAGGGAATGGTTTAGCATCATGATGGATTGAACATAAGTAATTACTAGAAGACACTGATAGAGGGTATAGTTAGCTTCTTGCTACTTCTATATCTACCTGAACCAAGGTGAGAAACCTATCGGGTAGCTTGATATCTTGGAGGGATACTGTAGTTCAATATTCATGGGGATTATTGGAACACAAACAAACATAAATTAGACCAAAACATAGCCAAGTTTGTAAATTCAACTTGGGAAGAGTTATCACATGGTTTGGGTAAATGCTTTAGGTTAGACACAAGCTACTAAAGATAGATTGGGATATGATTTCAACCTTTATTTCTAAATAAATTTTCAATTAAAAAGGGCCAAATGAGAGACTGTAATGTTGGGATTTAAAGTACAAAACATAGATACATTTTATATATGCAATATTTATGCATTTGTAGGTAACCATTACTAAAAATATGAAGCATGTTATATTTTTTATAGGGCATAATAGGGTAGGATAAGTTATGTAGTAATAAAAGAGTGGTATGGTTGTGTGGTTTTTTAAGTATTAGGATCTCCTTCAATAGACATGACATCACTCATTTTAAAAGATGAAAAATATTGAAATACAAGCTATGGAAACTATCAAGAATGGTTTGCATCCGTCGCTGCCAATACAATCCAAATATCTAAATGATTTTTTGAAACCCTAAAGCATACACTGCAAGTAGAAATTCAAAAACTTTTTCCTATTAAATCTATAAACCTAGGATGACCTTAAGAGGTTACCCAGAACAAATTAGGAATTAACAACTTAGATCTATGCCCAAAATAACCACCACCATTTATTAACACAAAACTAAATATCTAATAAGTAGAGCATGTAAAATGTGTTATTGCATTTCATTAATAGGAAAGAGTACAAATCACATGTATTTTCCATTATCCTAAAAAAAGATCTTACATATATCATTATTTCATAATGCTACCATGGGGATGAGCATGTTGAGTTGTCTTTTTTGAATAGGGGAGACATAGACATGCTTTTAGAGCTTGCTAATGGATGTACAGCTATAACCACCTTAGCAAAAGAGACAAAATACATAAATAATAAGAATATCAAAATTTGAAAGATACGAAGACCTAGAAATAAAAACCAATAACCCATTAAAAAGAGGGTAAGCCCCCTTTTTATACAAAGTTTTCATGTAAAATATATAGAGAATATGTTTTAGCTAGAATCTACCCTTTTCCATGCTTGAAAGCTCCTTCTTTGCAAGGAAATCATTTGGGAAGCTACTTGTCTATGTAATGATGAAGATTTCAAACAAACCCTTGATCTCCTTAGCTATAAATCCACTACACTTGGGCTTGAGGGAGAATATTCTCTTGGGAGCAAAACAACCTCATATCTTCTTATGTAACTACTTGGCCATTCCTTCAAATAATCATTTACATAGCTAGAAACTTAGAGATAGTTTCTATTCTCCTTATGTAGGTCAAAGAGTTATCCATGTTTTATCACAATGTAATTGTAATATTTTATTTATGATCAAGACAAAGTAGGATTCATGGCCATTTGAACATTATCCTTTGAATGACCTACATTTCCTTCATAACCCTGCAACATTTCTCTTTCATGGAGTTCTTCAAAATAAGTAAAACATTAGAAAATATAACACCTTGTTCATTTTACCCTTTTTTATTTTCACTTCAATGTGATTTTATACATTTTAAATTTTCACTTAATATCTCCACCTACTCGAAGATAGCATGGGATTTTCTTGAATTATACCTATCTCCATTTTGAATTTTTTCATTTAACCTTCCATATGGATCTTACTGATAGCATGGGATTTTATGGAATTATACAAACCCTTACTCCAATACGGAGATCTTTTTGAATGGTGTGGGCTTCGATAATTTGTGAGCTATTACTTATTACTACATAGATATTTCACCATTGGCTAACATTCCAATATGTTTCATGTATTTTGGAACCTACCCCTTTAATTTATATCTGTGTAACATTCCATTTATACCCCTTCATTATCTTTTCTGATGGGCTTTAGGGAATGAGATGACACTTCACACATTGTAGTCTAACTCTTGAGAACTAAAAGCTCTGAACATAAACCCCAAATGGAAATTTTGATGAGAAAATTATTTGAAATAAAATAAACACTTAACATAAATTTTGAAAACCAAAGGATCCAAACAAAAAAGCCAATGAAGGATTTATGAGCAAAATGTTTAACAAAGGAGTTCTAACATAAATGTTCAATGAATAAAATCTCAAATAGATTCTCTAACCAAAAAAACTGACATAGAAGATTTAAACAAAATCTTTGATGAATAAATTCTAAAATTTAGATCTTGTGAATTTTTTAATCACAAAGTTTACAAAAAGTCAAACTTGTGATTTTTACAACTCATTTTTCTACCAAGAAAGATTATTGGATTTTAAAACCCCCCCCTCCCAATTTTCAAAATTGTAAACTTATAATTAGTATTGTCAATTCATACACTTCAAACACATTTTTTAGGTGAAAAATATCATAATTAGAATTATTTTCTCTTCACAACTTGATTTTTATCATAGACCCTACAATCTCATTAAAACATGAAAATGTTAAGCATTAGATAAAACCAATATTACACAGGGTTTTCATAATATTTATTATGGAAGGAGAGTTAAAATAGGAACACATTTATGGATATGAGGCAACAATTAAACATTTAGGCATTAATATTTAGAAACAAGGCACAAATTGCTTAGCACAAGTTTGTGCACTAACATATGCCATGGTTCCAGCCCTAAAGAAGTAGCGACATTATCTAATGTCAAATTAGTTTTTTATATTCATAGATAATCATTAATTTCAATTCATAATTATTTAACTGAAGCTCAGTCAAAGGCACATGAAATTGGTTGAGTACTTGAAAAAATTTAATTTTGTCATCAATCAAAAGAAAGGCCAAAATAATAAGGTAGAAAATAATCTAAGTAAAATGATTTTACTCATAATATAAATTCATAAAGTAGAGGAATGGAGTCACTTAAATAGCTATATGAAACTTATTTAGACTTCCAAGAAGCATATGAGGCTTACAAGTAGCCAACTACTAGAAACATGGATCTTTTGATAGAGTACATGATACATGATGGTTTTTTGTTTAAGGAAGTTCAAATTTATGTACCAACGAGTTCCATGATAGATAATTTTATGAAGGAAAATAATTTTGGGAGTTTATTAGGTCATTTTTCATCTTAACAAGACCTTGGTTTAACTAAATAGTCAATATTATTAGACTAGAAAGCAAATATATGTAAGAAAGTTTGTAAAAAAATGTAAGGTATGCCAATTTTCCAAATGATAGAATACTAATGTAGTGTTTTCTCATCCATTAACAGTACCAAATAAACTTTATGACTCCATAACATAGATTTTATAATCATTTTACCAATAATTCAAAGAGGGAATGATTCCATTTTTGTAGTTGTGGAGATATTTTCAAAGATGGATTATTTTGTACCTTGCAAGATAGTTAATGATGTTAAAAATTTGGCTAATTTATTTTTCAAAGATGTTGTTAGATTACATTGAATTCCATTTAGTATTATCTCAGATAGAGACATTAATTTTTTTGGACACTTCTAGACAAACTTGTCGAAGAAACTAAGAACAAACTTAAACGTTAGTTCATTTTAACACCTTCAAAAATATGGACAAGATGAGATGGTTAATATAAGTATGGGTAAATTTTTGATGTGTCCAATAAGGTAGAATCATAAATAATGGGAAGAATTTATGTATAATGGCTCACCCAAAAGAAGCATAGATATGAGTCCATTTTAATTTGTATATGGTATGCACCCAATAATAGTCTTATAGTTAAGATATCTAGGTAATTTGTAGGAAATAAGTGATAATGGAAAAGATTTTGCTATTGTTATACAAGAGGTGCACGATCAACTTATTAATAAATTAGAGTTGGGTGTGGAAATGTACAAGAAACACGTAGATATTAAGAGAAGATAATTAAGTTTTCAGGATGGGGAAATAGTTTTGGTTCATTTTTGAAAGAAAATATTTCTAAAAGGTGAGTATAAAAAACTGAAAATGAAGAATATTGGCCCTTGGAAGGCCATTAAGAATTTCTCCAACAATTATTATGTATGAATGTCTATTATATTTAATGTTATCCACTTATATCCACTCAAAGGAAGGGATAGTAGTAATTAACTAGTTGGGAATGAAGAAAAAATAGTCCAATAATGGATAGATCATTTACCATAAGAAAAGAAATAAGAACTTGAACTCATCTTGGACAATAAAGATAGTAAAAAAAAATAGAGAAAAGAATTATTAAAAATACTTGCTGAAGTGGAAACATAATCATATATAATATTTAATTTTTATTATATAATTACACATCATCAAGCATCGAGGTATTCAAGAGTTCATGATTAAATTTTCTATTCCTAGGGAGTACGATGCAAGAGAATCACATATGAAGTCATTTTGATGCATGGTGTGATCAATTTTGGCTTGTTATAGTGGATTTTAAGTAATAGGATGTCTAAGGTAGTGGTTTTCCTAGGTTATAGGTTTGAGGTTAGCTCTAAATTTGAATTTGAGCTCATTTGGTAGTTTCTTGCCAAAACTGTCGTTTTGAATATTTGAATTTATTTCAGAGATTCTAAGGAGTTATTCATGTTATTATAAGTTTTCAATGTTTTATATTGATATTTTTAGGGGTAGTTTATATATACTAATGGTTATTAATAATTTAACATTCCCTTAGGCATAATGGTCATGTTTCAAATCATATCTAACACCTAAGATGCTAACCTTTCAAGACCCCTACATATGTTGGGGGTAACCAAGAATCAGTTAGAGGGATTTTACGTATTAAAAATAGTGTATAATATCATATATAAGTTATTTTTATTTAATTATATGTTAGTGAAAGTCTAAAACTTCAAATTACAATAGAGAAGGATCGAGAATTCAAGAAAGATAGTTTAATTTGTAAAATTCTGTGTGACTATTGTATGTAAAGTGACTCAAATGAATAGAAGAATGATTTGAATTTTTTTTAAAGATAATATAATATTATTTATATGTTATCTATCCTTATTTTATATTTTATTTTGAATAATATGGGTTCTTATCAGATATCTATAGCTAAAAAGTTATAAAATACAAGCTCTCAAATCTATATTTTAAGCAAAATCAAAAAGGAAGATGGTAGAGTTATTATGTTGAGTCTAATTTAAGTGTTTGGATGTTGGAATTGTACTAAAATTTATCTAATTTATAAGCGAATATTTTTATATGCTCATAAATCCATTTAAAGGGTATGATTCGATACACACCTCCATTATTATGCACACAGTCCTATAAACATTTCCAAAATTATGTAAACCTATATGTTAGAGATATTTGGTGATTTTTATTAATTAAATAACTATTTTTTTATAAGGTTATTAGATTTGGGTAAAACCTAATCCATCCCTCATAAATTGTTTTAATTAATTATAATTCAAATTAAACACTTTTGTTTCCTCTTGGGCTATCTAAGGCCTGTGTAAACCTAAACTATGGTTTACAACTTATAACTTAAATAACTCTTGTTACATGAGTCAAAATTAATAAAAATATATTTAAATATTTTATTTAAAATTATGTATATTAATTTTATGGTTTTGAGTGGGTACAGTACTATATAATACAGTAACTTGGACTATGTTAGTGTATTAACTTTATAGAAGCCTAATTATTAGAAAGGCTTGGAGAACTAGTGGACTTCCTTTGAGAGTCTAAAATAAAAACTTTGTGGGGATTAGCAAGGAGATAATGGGCAATCGTAACTGGTCTTATTTTCTATCAAACCATTTGTATTACTTAGATCAACATGATTTGTGATTAAGAAGGGCTATAAGAGACTAGGCCTAATTGTAGAAACTTACATTTGTATTTCAAACTCTCTCTCTCCCTTTGCATAAAAAAGTCACCATTTCATTATTTTTATACGATAAATCATATGGGTGTTTTTAGATTTGGTGTAGTTACCAATTATAGAACAAGTTAGTTATGATGCATAAACATTTGTAATTCGTATTCAATAATTTAAAGAAGAAGTGAGAAGAAAGCTACATGAAAGTAAATAAAAGTATAAAGTTACAATATATGTTAAAATATGGTCAATGGTATTTTAATAAAGAAATTTTGTAATGGTTTAGAAGAGGAAATAAATATTTCCAGCATGTACATATAACGATTTGAATTGGAAGAAAATTAGATAGTGTAAAATTTTGAAGAAAATCAATGACACTATTAATGAGGTAAGTTTAGTGATTTTTTTTTATATCTCTCTAGTATTTATTATTTTAGATTCATATGATTTTCATGGACAATATTGTGAATGGGAATAAGGTTAATAAATATAATGAAAGTATCATGTACCAAAGAAGAAGAAAGAAAAGATAAATAGGTTTGGAATAAGATGATAGTGTACACAAGGCAATGAAGCTATAATAGGTGTTTAGTATAGAAGGAAGGACTAAAATAGGAAGATAACACTTATATATCATAATGAGTGTTGAAAATGATTGATAATAATAAATGGAAGGAGTATAATTAGGTCAAATTTTAAGATCTAATTTATTTTCAATGAGAGGAAAATGATGCAAAAACTAAATTTTTGGAGACCAAACTTTTAAAGGTCATAAGTTTTAATCCATAATTTAGTTTGAGTCTTGTTTTTTACCAAAATAATAGTTTCAAGGATGAAAATATGATCCAATTTTTTTCAATAGGTTAGTCTTATTTTGTTTATTTATAGGGCCATGAATGATCATATAAAGGTATAAAATTACATTTTACTATTTGTTGATAACATAAAAATATTGGAAATTGTATATCTTTGTAACTAGACATAAACATGAGTTAAAATTCAACCTTTAGTGCATATTTAGTATGTAGAATATATGTCGACATTTTTAAACACATCTAGGCTTGCATGTAAAACCTTATAAAAATAATGGTTGAAAAATCACAAGATGAAAATTACTAAAAAAATAAATTATCTAAAAATTCTATGGGTCATTTGGTTTTATGTGTTTTAGATGGATTTCAAATTGTTAATAATTTTTAATTATGCATGTCAACTCCAATTTTGATTTGATCTTTATTTAAAGATTATATTTTAATATTTTCTCCATTCAATGGGAATAAACTAATAAGTTTGCATTCTTAAAATTTATGAGTTTTATGCATATGGATATTTTACTTATCTAGTATTTATTTTCATCATATGAAATAAGATTAAGTTTGAATCTTGGAAGTAATATCTTCCTGAATTTATATTTTATATATTTTTTAGAATGTTTTATGATTTAATAACATGTGTAACAGGTGGAGAGAGGACAAGGATGAGGAGTAATTTTAAATCTAAATAGTACTATGAAATAAATGTAAAGACAAGTATAATAATTAACTTTAATCATCAAAAATCAAAGGTTAGGAAAGCAAGAAATGAAAATCATGAATGAAATGGATCTTGAAGATGAAATTTAGTAAGATATGGAAGGAAAACAACTGCCGACAATAGAAGAGAGGATGGTTAGGGATATATGGGGAAGGAATAAAAGAATTAAGGTTGACATTCTAGGTTATGGAGGTAGTTTAAAACTATAGGAGTTTATAGATTGGATGAATAACATGGATCAACTTTTAGAATGAAAAAATATGAGAAAGGACAAGAAAGAAAAGTTTGCATGCATAAAATTTAAGGGTTATGCAATGATTTGTTGGGATCACCTTTAGAAGGAAAAACATAGGAAGAGAAAATAGAACATCAATGTGGGTAGCAAGATGGATAAGAATATTAGGGAAAAAATTATTCTTGTAGATTATTTAAATACATATATAAATAATATTTAATAATTTAAGACAAAGGATCATAGTATACAAGAGTATGCAAACTAATATTACAATATTTCCACATGAGTAGAGCATGATAAAATAGAAGAATATATGAAGGCCAAGTATGTAAATGGTTTGAAATTTTTTATTTAATATGAATTAAACATGAATAGAGTGATTTGTATGGATGAGGTATATAAATTAGATTTTAAGGTAGAAGAAAAACAAAATAGATAGACTCAAAAGACCAATTAGGCTGAAAGAGGATAATCCCCTATAGTGAAGGGATGAGGTGAGTTCAATAACACTAGAGGTGGGTTCAATCACACTAAAGGAGAATCATAATGTGGTACAAAAAGGAAAGAAGATAGTAGATAAGTTTTTCAAAACCAATAAAGATAAAGAGGATTTCAAAGAAGACAAGGCTATGGTGATGCTAGAGGGTGGTTTCAGAATTAATATAAGTCTTATGTTTGTTACATATGTAGATAAGAAAGATATATAACATTTGTATTTATGTGGTATCCTAAATATGAAATGAAAAAAGAGGACCACCCAAGACATAAGCTAGTTGAAGTTGTGACATAAGAATAAGATACTGAAGTTGTAGTATTACATAATAGAGAAAATCTCATGATGAGGAGAATAATGATTATTCCAAGGAAGGAACATGTTCATAATAAGGAAGATGGTGATGGATGTATGTGAACAATTTTTTTTCAAACAAGATGCACTTTAGAAGGTAAAATACAAAAAATAATTATAGATGGTGGTAGTTGTGAAATATGGTTCCTAAGGACATGATTGAGAAATTAGGTTTGAAAACATGACAAAAATATTTATACTTATCAAATTTTATGGTTTAATAAATGGAATGATGTTATAGTAGATAAAAGGTGCCCAATGAATTTTCATATAGGAAAAATATACAAGGATGAAAAATGTTGTGATGTTATACCAATGGATGCATGCCATGTGTTATTGGGAAGGCCATGTTAATTTGATATAAAAATAATTCGCGATGGACCAAAAAATAATTTTACTTTTTGAAAACATACTATGATGGTAGTTTTATTACCTCTTTAATAAAAAATGTAGGATGAAATCACGATGTCTACAAAATAATTTAGTAAAGACATGAAGATGACATGTTGTTGATATGAATTGATAACAAACAAAGAAGACACATAAATGTTGAAATTACAATCATAAGTAGCACAAGTATTGAAACAATATACAAATGATATACAATATGTATTAATATAAGTTTAACCATAAAAAAAAAATATCAAACATAATATTGAATTTATTTATAGATCACCTCTACCCAATCAATAAAATTATAGGATGATTCAAATTGAAAATTAAATATATTATAAGTAGTTTATTGAATTAGTGAGAAAGGATGTTGTAAGGGAGAACATATATCCATGTTAAATTCTACCATTTAAAGCTCAAAATATAGGTTGATGGTGAAGGATATGTGTAGATAGCACAAAAACAAATAAAACTATCATCAAATATAAATTCCCTATATGTCATTCAGCTGATATGATGGACGTTCTTCCAATAACAAAATACTTTAAAAATAAATTATGATTTAAGGAGTGGTTATTATCAGATTTTAAAAATGTTAAGGATACATATAAAAAACATTGAAGACAAGGGATGAAATATATAAGTGGATATTGATGTTATTTATAATATTTAATGTAGCTAAAACATTTATTATAAAATGAAAAAACTTTGATATTCATATTGAGAATAGAAGATGAATATATATACAAGCTAGGAGGATGATAGTTAGTAACTACCTCCAATGTGTCACCTAACCTACTTGATTAACAATGTAATATGAATAATTCTAACATTCCCCCATTTATTAAATTATTTTTACAAATGTACCCCTAGAATAGATAACATTTCACCTTGCCAAGAGACTTGGTGACTATATCTACTATAAGTGAATCCATCAAGTAATACTAGAGCTGAATGTGGTGGTTCAAGACTTGTTCTTTGATGTAAGTGCACTAAACCTTAATGTGCTTGGTTCATTCATGAAATATTGAATTCTTCACAAGCTTTAACACACTTTGATTGTCATCAAATATAATCGATCGTTGATCTTGAAGAATTTCCATATTAGACAAAAGGCAATGTATCCATATTAATTTGCACACAACTCCTCATGCAACACAATATTTTGCCTCCATGAATGAGAGAGAAAATACTGATTGATTTTTTTAATCCAAAAAATGGGTCCAGATCTAAGATGAAAAATGTATCCTAAATTTGATTTTATGTCATCAACATATCCAACATAGTTTGAGTTAGTTTATCCCTACAAGAATAACTGACTATTCTTCTTGTATTCTAGACCATACTCAATTCTACCTCAAACATATCTCAATACATTTTTTGCTACAACCCAGTGACATTTCTTTGATTCCTAAATAAATTTGGAGAGATAGCTCAAAATAAAACATATATCTAGTTTGGTGTAGCTTATGTAGATGAGACTCCCAATGAACTATCTATAAAGAGTTGTAAAACTTTCTCTGTTGGTGTTGAAAGAGGTTTAAAATATGACATTATATACTTTTCTATGGGTGTATTGGCATATTTATCTATGAAGGATTTATTTAGGTCACTCTTTATTGCATCAACAAGATCATTTGAACTACCAATGATCACAAGATCATCCAATAATAATAAAAGAATGATAATATATGTACCTACCTTCTTGATATATAAATTGGAATCAGAGGGGCTATGAATGAACCCCTACTGCAATAGGTGATCATCTATTTTTATGTACCATTAGAGAGATTCTTGTTTAATTCCACAAAGTGACATAATTAGATGACATACCTTCTATGGATGTTTTTCATCAATGAAACCTTTTATTTGGGTCATGTATACTTCTTCTCTAAAATCACCATTTAGGAAAGCACTCTTGACGTCTATCTACTAAAATTTCCATACAAACTATGCTACCAATACGCAAACTAATATAATGGTCTTGATCTTCACATGGGTACAAAGGTCTCCTCATAATAAATGCCTTATTTCTAAGAATAACCCTTTAAATTAGGTTGTGATTTGTGGTTTTTGATGGATCTATCTTCTTTGTACTTTGTTTTGAAAATCCACTTATAGCTAATGGATTTGTTCCTTATAGGTAGATAAACAAGTTCCCATGTCTCATTTTTGATGAGGGCATCATATTCAACATCCATGGATTTATTCCACTGAGGTTGACTTAAGGCCTCTAAAATTATCTCTAGTTTGGTGTTGTCAACTACTAAACTCATGAGTGCAAGATTGACTTCATGTCTCACATATCTTCTTATTCAAATTCCTTATAAGTATTTGGAGGAGAGCTCAAGTATGAGTCCTTGACTATAGAATATATCCATCTAGGATGTTAATGTAGCTATTGATTTGATGAATAATTGCCTTATAGATTACCAAGATCAATGAATAATTATCCTTATTGTAAATCACCTTCTTTATGTTCATGTAACTATGGGAAAAGTCTATGAGAGGTTGTATGTTCTATCTCCTTCTGTGTCAATGAGTCAAATGATGACTCATCATATACCACATCATGAAATTCATAAATATCCTTTTTCTCAGGATCCATGAGATGATATGCTTTTGAGGTAGTGCTATAGCCCAAGAAAATACACTAGAGGGTCTTTAGTTCTATCTTCCTCCTTTTTTATCTAGGACATGCATATAAAAAGTACAACTAAATACTCTAACATGAGAATTTGATGGTTTGTGAACACTTCAAACCTCTTCCAATGTTTTGTCTACCAAGATATTTATTTCTACTTTATTGAAAAGATAAACAACCATTTGTACTACTTTTGCCCAAAATAGTGTTGTTAACTTTGTAGTGGATAGCATGCAACGAGCCATCTCCATATTGAGTGATTGTATCATTATACTATTTTATTATACTAAGGAAAATAGGGAGTAGTTAGGTACTACTTGATGTCGTGTTACTTTAGGAATCTTGAGAACTCTTTTTATGTGAATTCCCCATTGATCTAAGCAAAGGAGTTGAAGTTGCTTCATAGAATATGTAACAACATGTTGATGGAAGGCCTTAAATTTTTCAAGGGATTGACTCTTCTTTTTGGGGAATAACATCCAAGTATTACAAGAAAAATCATTAGTAAAGAACTGGGTTAGAATGGGACCCAATGTTGTTTGCCCATAAGATAACTAGGAAATATCTACAAATAATGGGAAATCTATGGAATTCCATGTATCATTTCCTTAGAACTGAGTTGGAAGAGGGAAACCAGTAGACAGATGGCCATAGTAGTAGTGCCAAAATGCAGTAGATTCTACCATAGAGGTAGCAAGTGCAACATTAATAGTTGATACTATAGCTAAGGCAAATAACCAATCCATTCAAGAAAATTTTAGCAAGAAATTGACCTTATCAAGAAATGAGTTAGGATTTGATGCCTTGTTGGACTACAAACTCTACTTTTATCTTGTGATTCAAAAGTTTATTGACAGATAAGAGATTTATTGTCAAACTAGGGACATAGAGTACCTTTGTGACAACACATCTTATCCCAAAAGGAATGGTGACATTTATAATTCCTTTAGTAACATATTCTTTGTTATTAGTAATTCAAACTCAATCTCCAATTAAGTGAGTTGTCAATGAATCAAAGAGATCTTTTCATCTAGTTATGTGCTTGTTTCCACCAAAGTCTATCAACTAATCTTTGCTCAATGTTGTCAAGGTTTGAGAGACTGATACAAGCTCATCATGGGCTCCATATGCTACTTCTTCTACTACTTCATCATCATATGTATTCTCCTCTTTCTTTTATGCTGCTACATGCCCTTTTTGCTTCCACTATCGAGGATGTCTCTTAGATTTTTAAGAATCTTCTTTACTTGATGAGCCCTCTTGACTGGATTGGCCTTGGGCCAAGGCATTATACCAACAATGATTAGTATCATGCATGTGAGTTTTAAAAATGTAACACCACAACCTTGGCTTATAAATCTTCTACTATTGTTGATGTTATTGTGGCTACTTCGATGGTCCTTTCTTGAATTTTAAACTCCATTGCTTAGATGTTAGGGCTTTTTCTTCAAATTCTTCATGCACAAACTGAATTACTCTCTTACTGAAGCAAATTGACCAGTTATTTGAAAGACACTATTTGCTTGGTAATTTTTAGTGTCATATAAAATGTGAAAAATTGAGATGGGAGAGATCTTAGCATGATCAGAACTAGCATCTTATCCTAAATCTTTTCTCCATGCACAACTAGTTTTTCTCACAGTTCTACAACTTGATGTAAGAACTCCTCAACCTTTTCACCTGAGTTCATATTGAGTGTATGAAGAAGTGATTATAGATGCATGATTTTGGTCTAGTTATTCACCTCATAAATTGTGGAAAAAAATTTCCATGCCTCTTTTGATGTCTGTGCATCATGAGCATGTGATTGAAATTCATTAGTAATACTGAGAGTTATCAGCATGAGTACTTTTACGTCAAACTTATTGAACTTTATTTTCTTGTCAAGTCTAGTATGATGGGTCATTATTCTAGTGATGATGCCTCATAATTATTCAAATTAAATAATCACTTACATCTTCATCTTTCAAGCAATAATATTAGGGCCGTTTAAGTGCTGGGCATCTGATATTGACAACTTGGGTGCAAACATTTTCTAAAGTTTTTCTTACTTATGCAAGAAAATACAAGCCATAATAAGTATTTATAGCTTTAAAGTTTAAAAAATTTCATATTTTTATATTTGAATGATGTACCTTATTCAAGTGTTTCCTCCTTACATGACACTATCTTAGGCTTGTACTTTGGTTGCTCAAAGATCAGATTTGACTTAACAACATTTCACCCACTTTTGTCTTGTTTCACCACATTCACTTTAAGGCAAAAATACAAAAAATGTAGTAAAAATCCATGTAAAGACTTATTAGTTTCTTAGTGACTTCCAATAATCACTTCTACTATAGTTTTGGATACGCTTCACTTGGCTTCCACTATGCAGTGATCAAAATTCAAGCTCTACTTTTATATTTTCTTCTAAAAAACTTATACCCTACCACCTTTATTTCGGATGTATTACAATATACCTTCATGCTTCCTTCACATAGATCACTTCACCATCCCAAGATATTTAGTGTCGATTAGATTGATCAAACTTTTCTAGGTATCTTTCTCCACAAAATTCTTTCCCATGCTTCTATTGCTGTACCTTTCTAGGTGTCACCAATTTGCACTCAACATTGGTAGTTGTAGGCTCTAATACCAAAGTGAGAAAATAAATAAACTTTGATAGTTGTATTGAGAACAAAAGACACACACACACACACACACACACACACACACACAGATATATATATATATATATATATATATATATATATATATATATATATATATATATAAGAGCATAATGATTAGTAACTACTCAAAAACTGATACAGTAACTTCCACCAACGTGTCACCTAACCTATTTGATTAACAATGTAATACAAATTATTCTAACAATAAGGACACATATAAAAAACATTCAAGACAAGGGATGGAATATATAAGTGGATAGTGATGTTATTTATATTATTTAATGTAGCTAACACATTTGTGAAGGTGATGAACATAGTTCTACAAGATTACATTTATAAGTTTGTGATAGTTTATTTCAATGATATTTTGATATTTAGTAAGACTAAAAAAGAGCAATTAAGGGATTTTATAATGGTTTTAGAGTTTTGAAAAAGGGATAATATCTATGAAAATTGGAAAAGTGTAGGTATATGTAGAATAGTTTAGAATCTTTAAGATTTGTAGTTTCAACATATGGTGTAAGAATATATGAAGTAAACATGAAGGTAATTGTTGAATGGCCAATTCCAAAGATAGTCAAATAGTTAAGAAGTTTCCATAGTTTAACAAATTTATAAATAAATTTCATTTAAAATCTTATTAGTCTTGTTGAACAAATAAGAGATTGCATGAGAGGAAAATAATTTGTGTAGACAAGATTAAAAATATAAATATTTAAGTTGTTCGAGAAGAAGATTACAAAAAAAAAACTATTTTATCATTTCTAAATTTTAACAAAATATTTAATGTTAATTTTGATGGTTCACATGTTAGAATTGGTTTTGTGTTGAGTCAAGAAGGAAGGCCCACAAGATATTTTAGTGAAAAATTAAATGAGTTAAAAAATAAATATTTTACATATTATGTTGAATTCTATGTTGATTTACAAGTATTAAGACATTCAAGGTATTACCTAGTGCCTAAGGATTTTATCCTATTTAAAAATCATGATGCTTTGAAGTATGTGAACACTCAAAATAAATTGAATAGTAGTCATGCAAAGTGGGTGTATTTCTTACAAAGATATATGAAGCACAAATCCAAAAAAGCAAAATCAAGTACATGATGCTTTTAGTTGATAAGTGGGGTTATTATTTATTATGGTGAATGCAATAATTAGGTTTTAATTTGTTAATGAATTATGTGATATTGATCCATATTTTGATAAGATAGTTTAAAAATTTATTAATATATTAAGAGGTGAGATAGGTGTTATTCACTATGAATACCTTATATATGATGGTTATCTCTTCC
The DNA here is from genome assembly GCA_037957365.1 of Torreya grandis. Taxonomy (NCBI): domain Eukaryota; kingdom Viridiplantae; phylum Streptophyta; class Pinopsida; order Cupressales; family Taxaceae; genus Torreya; species Torreya grandis. The sequence continues at coordinate 971,208 of JARHVA010003370.1, forward strand.
AAAAAAAAAAAACAATTATGTATTCTAGTTGCGTCTCTCACATATAACAATATAATAGAATTACATAGTGGTGATTTAAATGGTCATTTTGTTAAGGCTAATACAATAGTTTTGGTAAATTGGAAGTTGTTTTGGCCAAAGATGAAGAGGTATGTAGGAAGGTATGTTTCAAGATGTTGAATATGTGAAGTGGCTAAATGCCATGCACAAAATATATTGTTGTACATGTCATTACTAGTTATATATAAACCATGGATAGATTTGGTTATAGATTTTATGTTAGGATTACAAAAAATAAAGAGGAAAAGATTCAAGTTTTATAACTCTATACAGCTTTTCTAAGATGGTTTATTTTATTTCATGTAAGAAAACCAATGATACCACAAGGGCTATACAGCTATTTATTAAGAATGTTGTGAATGGTTTTCTGAACACTATTATCAAATAGGGACACAAAAATTTTAATTCAATTTTGGATGACTTTATCAAAGAAGATGGGAACTAACGTGAAATTAAGTATTACATACCACCCAAAAACATACGGATAGATAGAAGTTGTAAACAAGAGATTGGGAATTTATTGAGATGCATAGTTGGAAAGAAGCCCAAGAAATGGGACTTAGTTTTACCATAGGCTAAGTTACACATGGTATTTTAGTGAACATATCAATAAGAAAATCAACATTTTATATTATTTATGGGGAAATTCTATGGTTGATTTGGATTTGGTGCAAGTAATAATTACATAACAAGTTAGTGATGATGTTGTAAAAGTATTAGCAGAGCATATATTACAAATGTAAAAAGAATTGAGATGAAAGCTATAGGAAATAAATGAAAAATAAAGTAGAAATAGATGTAAGAATAAGGCTGAAGATATTTTAATAAGGATATTTAGTGATTTTTTACTTTAATAAATAAATATTTTCAATAAGTACATACAATAAGTTGAAGTACAAGAAAATTTGACTTTGTAGAATTATTAATAAAATTAATGGCAATGCTTATAAGGTGAGTTTACCATATAATTTTTATATATATCAAATATCTAATGTTTCAAATTTATATAATTTTTATGGAAAATATGGTGAAGGGGAAGAATGTGAAAAAATAGACTAGAAGTAAAAGTTACCAAAGGAGAAGAAAGAAAAGGTAACAGAATGTCTAGATAAGAAGACAATGTACACTAAGTGAATAACCTATAACAAGTATTTGGTACTATGGGAATTAATACAATAGGTAGAAAATACTTGGAATTAAAAATGGGAGATAAAAAGGATTGAAAAGAGTAAATTTTAGGAGTATAATTAGGTCAACTTGTGGGAGTTAAGTTGTTTTTAACCAAAGAAGAATGATGCAAAAATTAGATTTCTAGAGACCAAACTTATGGTGGTCATAAATTTTGATATATAACTCCATTTGAGCTATAGTTTACAATAAAACAATGTTATAGAAATTATAATATTCCCTTTACTACCTCTAATTGTTTAATCTCATTTTATAGATATTTTTGAGGCCATAATTGATCATATAAGGGTCTAAGTTTAAATTTTACAATTTTTATAGGAACTTGAATATCTTAGAAAATAGATATCTTTGTTACTATAAATGAACATGGGTTAAAATTAATCCTTAGTGTATATTTACCATCTGATCTTGCATGAAATTTTTCAAAAAATAAAGGTTGAAAAATCACTAGAAGATGAAAGTTACTTAAAATAGAAGTTTTGGAAAAACTACATGTGTTAGTTAGCTTCATGTGTTTTAGGTAGATTTTAATTTATTTGATTATGTTTATATACTATAATTTAAATTTTATATTTATTTATATACTTTTATCCATTCAATGATAATCAATTTAAAAATTTATTTTCTTACAATTGATGTGTTTTATACATATGGATATTTTTCTTAGTTAGCATGTATTTTTATCATCTAGTATTAGAGAAAATTTGAATCTTAGAGGTAATAGATTTGTAAATTTATATTTTATATTTTAGTAAAATATTATATTATTTCATAATAGGTGTAATAGATGGTGAGATGACAAGGATGAGGATGAATTTATTAGATGAATATAACTATTCAAAAGTTATAGAAACAAGTAGAATAATTAACTACAATTATCACTAATCAAAGAAAAAGATAAGAAAGATATAAATCTAAAGAAAACATAGATCATGAAGATGAAATGAAGTAATAGGAAGAATGATAAAATACCTCATCAATATAAGAGATGATGTTTAGGGATCTAGAAGGAAGGAATGATCAAATTAAGGTTGACATTCTATATTATGGATGTATTTTAACTAGAGGAGTTGACGGATAGGATGAATAGCATTGATAATGTTTTTCAATTGAAATTTATGAGATAAGATAAGAATGTAATTTTTTCATGCATAAAATTGAACGACCTTGAAATGATTTGGTGGGATCATCTAGAAAAAAGGAGATAGAGAAAGGGTAATAATATCAACATGTGGAGCAAGATGGAGAAGAAGACGATGGTCAAATTTATTTTTTTGGACTATTTACAATTTTTATATATTATATTATTAAATTTAAGGTAAATGAATCATAGTATATGAGAGTATACATATTATTTTCACAAGCTTTCCATATGAGTAGAGCATGGTGAAATAGAAGAATAGATGACTGCAAGGTATACAAATTGTTTGAAGTTTTTTATTTAGGACTAACTAAATATGCATATAATACTTTTCATGGAGGAGGTGTATCAATTAAATTTTAAGGAAACATCAAAACAAAATAGATATAATCTCATAAGATCAATTTGGCCTTGAAGAGGATAATCCCTTATAGTGAGGGATGTTGTGGGTTAAATGCCGATAGAGGTGCATTTAATCCCAATAAATTAAAATTATCATGTGGTATATAAATACAAGAAGATAATACACAAGGGTGTTTATACGAGTAAAGAAGAAGAAGACAATATACATGCGGTTATGATGGTAGTAGTGAGTGGTTTAAAAATCAATATAGATCTTATGTTTATTACATTTATGTGGACTAGGATATAGAAAAATTGAATCTCCACACTATCTTGAAAAAGAGATGAGGTGAGAGGATGTCCAAAAAGTGAATATAGTTGATGATGATACAAAAGAGCAAAATACTAAAGTTCCAATGACATACATTAGATAATATTTCATGATGAGGATAATAATGATTTCTCTAAACAAGGAAAATTTTCTAAATAAGAAAGGTGGTGATGCATGGATGCCAAAAAATATTTTTCAAACTAGGTGTACTTTAGCAAGTAAGATATATAAAATAATTATAGATGGTGGTAATTGTGAAAATATGGTTTCTAAGGACATGATTGATACATTAAATTTATAATTTGAGAAACATCCTTATCTATATCAAATTTCAAGGTTTATTAAAGAGAATGAAGTTAGAGTAGATAAAAGGTGCTTAATTAAGTTATCTATATGAAAAACATACAAGGATGAAATATGGTGTAATGTTATAATAATGGATGCATGCCATATGTTATTTGGAAGATAAAGGAAATTTGATAGATAAGCAATTTTTGATGGGGCGAATGACATATACTTTTCAGAATGGTGATACAAATGTAATTTTATTACCTCTTAAAAAATAAGGTTAGTCTGAAAATATGTTATCCATAAAATAGTTTATCAAAGCCATGAAGAGGACATGTTGTTATTAATTAGTAAAAAAAAAATGAAGAAACAAAAGTGGTGCATGTACCAACATATGCAATAAAAGAGATGGAAGAATATATAGATGTGATATAATATAAGTT